>JAVKPL010009552.1:0-38347 GCA_032173675.1 Gastrolobium villosum
CCACAGCTTCCTGAATCTCAAAACGATTAAAACCAAGAGGCTTGATCTTTTTCTGAGCAATAGCTCCACTAATTCTAGGCTCTAAGATTGCAACTAAGCCAATCTTATTTTTCCTTGTGAAATTACTAAGGGATGTCTTAAAAGTTCTCTTTGTCGCCCCCCTACAATTCCACACAAGGCAATTCATTGAGAAACCAATTCCAAGTCAGGATTACTGGGCCCCTGACCACCCTTTATCATGAGCACAACTTCATTCAAAACAGTACTCTTTTCCATTTCCATATCCTCACGAGCCTCTCTATCAGGAGGATCCTCTTGAATTTGCCGACAATTACCACTAGAATTGGTAATATTCATCTCATAGGGCCTATTCTCCTCCTTGCACATCACACTGTTTGGAGATTTAAAATCTTTTTCACTCAGGTTAGAAGCAGCAATCTTCACACACAGTTCCATTTCTGCCTCCTTCGGATTAGATACTTTCTCCACACAAACTGGATCAACAGGAATAGAACGACTATGAGGCTTCTGTTTCTGCTTATTATTGGATGAAGGGAGCTCTGAATTTTTTGTAGCTTTCCCCACTGAAATTGATTCAGAGGTGAAAGTGAAAGATACAGAACCATCAGAATTTTTAGGTTTGTAAATAGCCTTTCCAGCAGCTTTACTTTTGGCTACTGTGGATTTTTTGGAAGGGGAATGAGAGCTAGCTTTAGGAAAATTTACCCCTTTGTTCTCCTTACTCTCTTTTGGCTTAATGCCTTCAGCCATATTACTATTCGATTGCTTCAAACCAGATGGCCCAGCTTTAACTCCACTCTCTTTTTTCTCCTGAATGGAGACTTGTCTGTTGGAGATATCAGCTCCAAAGGTTCTTACTGCCTTACCGTCCTCCCTTTTACCCTGATGCTGCTTTGGATATTTCTTCCTTTGGACCACCATCCATGGTCCCACCCCTTGGTTTGCAGTAGGGGTCCCTTTAACAGTACTTGATTCAGGAATCAGACCCTCATTACCATGAATTTGACTGCTCTGAACAGGCTGCACCAGATCTGGACATTTTTCAGAGTTGTGATCATACTTCCCACAATGAAGGCAAATCAGGTAAAGACCTTCATATTCCACCTTGAAAATTTCCTCCTCTAGTATGAATTCACCTCTCAAAGGTTTTGACAGGTCCAGCTCCACACAGATACGTGCAAATTTCCCTCTATCCCCCAATGATGTGGTTTTATCTATCTTTAACACTTTACCAATAGAATTACCAATCATTTTCAAAAGTGAGATAACACAAAATTCAAGGGGAATACCTGGTATACGGATCCAAGCAGCCACACGATGAATATTTGCTTTATGAGGTTGGAAGAAGGGCTCCCATTTACGTATAGCCAGATAGTGACCCATAAGCACCCAGGGACCTCCATTCAAAGCTATATTTAAATCCTCCAAGCTAGAGAATCTCACCGAAAAGAATTCGTTTCCCAGATCCGCAACGGTTATGGGACCAGATTTTGCCCATAAAGACTCCAATTTGTTCTTCATATACATGACAACCTTTTTCCCCAAAAGCTTTACTATGATCGCATTTTTCCAGGGGCTCCTAAGCCTCTTTTTAGCCTCCTTCGTGCACCGAAAGCGAACTGAGCCATCCTCCCCATAGATGGTTTGAAAGCCCAATTCGTTGATTGCGCCTATTTTAGGGTCCAGCGGTTCACCCATCTCTTCCTCCGATTCGTCCTGCCATGAATCATCTTCTCCCATTGCATTTCCTTCCGATCGAAGTGCCTCTGCGAAGGATTTCGGTTTGCCCGACGGAATCCTATTCAGCAAATTTCCCAAACTAGCACCACGATTCGATGAATCGGGAGAAAGCTCTTCTCCAATCTTTGTTCTTTTAACACTCTTACGCATACTATTGTCAGGATTCGAAGCTGCGAAGTTGTGATCACCATTTTTGTCAAACGAAACACTCATTTTGCCCTAGCAGATGATAAGAAATCGCACGCGTGGAGAGCACGCACCCTAACCCATAACTAGTGTATTTAACCTTACCCAACTGATCACTTAATTTAATGTTGTTTATTCTTTTATTGAATTTCATTAATGTTTTTTTCAAGTTTCTTCAATGCTCTACAAATTTCCTTAATCAATCATAGATCAAAAAGACTTTTTAAAAGATTTGTAATGCGCTTATAAAGTCATTTTTTTTTACAAAGCACATTATTAAAGTCTTTTAACGTATACAATTTTGGAAGATACCATAAAAAATAGGAAAATCACTTATGCAGGAAGAAAGTGATCTCTTGCTATACTCATTTCGAAAAAACGTTCACCTATTTTTATTTAAAAAAGAAGGGTAATAGTTTTCTCACGTAGTAGAAAATGTGAGCTATCTTCTACACACTTATTGGTATAGGTGGGGTCTATTTTAGTGGAAGTGAGAGAAAAAGTAGAGTGAGACTCATCTTGAATTTGTATGTGTAGGAGATAAATTATATTTTATACTAAGAATAATAAATCCCAAAAAAAATATATGTAAGGCCCACTTCATATGTCAACAAAGCTCCTTCCCTCTGTCATAAGAAAAATAACGCCCTAAAACATATTACCTCATGCAGAAATACTTATCAAAAACTAGTTTATGCTAAGTATCCATAGCCCCTTTATAGCTGTCAACAAGTGTTATTTTGTGTTATAATTCTTTGTACAGAGTTGCCCAAAGATCGAAGAAACAAAAGAGAAAACATAAAAAACATAAGACACCAGAATTTACGTGGTTCAAAAACTCAGGTTAAGTGAATTTCCAACATTTTAAGGGACCTAAAAGGGTTAAAGTTAAACGTCATCTGATATGACTTTTATTCAATAACAAAAATAGGTACAAGAAAGTTCAAGAGTCCTAAGCATATAACTCTACAGATACAAGATATACAAATCATATATAGAGAAAGAACATAAATATACAATACATATAACATCAAGAATCAAACAAAACAGAGATGAGAGAAGGAAAGATTTCACCAATCTTGCATCCTACTCCACCAAACCAGTGATTAATTCATGTGGACTCACAATCTCTTCTCCTCCAAAGAGAACACCACCATGCACCACCTTCTCAAAGCCTTTTGGACGAAACTCCAGAAATTAAACTGATCAATCGATGTATCTTAAGCCAAGGAATAACTTTCATAACAGACTCGAGATGAGAATATCAAGTTTCCACACTCAAATTAGGGCTATTTAACCATTATGCCTTTATTTTCATTTTAAAATGTTATTTTGCCTAAAATTATACACCAATATACTCGAGTATATGACCATATACTCGAGTACATGCCCATATATATACTCGATTATACGAGCATGTACTCGAGTATATGTTCAAAAAAAAAATTAAAAACCTTTTTCAACGTGTAGCTCTCGAAAAATTATGTGAAATAAAAAAAGCACATGATTTGGATACCTAAGTCAAAAGTTATAGCCTTCCAAATTTTTATTAAAAAATTTCAAAATTTCATAATGCCAATAGGTTTTGTGATACCCACAAAGCTCCTTTGTAGTTTACTCATAATATTTGACTAAGGTAACCTCAGGACGAGCTTTGTGGGTATCACAAAACCTATTGCATTACAAAAATTTGAAATTTTTTTAATAAAACTTCGAAATACCATAACTTTTGACTCAGATGCTATTTTCTTATTCCACATAACTTTTCGAGTGCCACGCGTTGGAAAAGTTTTGTAGAAATTATTTTGAGTATATACTCAAACACGTGCCCAGAAACAGCAAATACTTGAGTATCTGGATCATATACTCGAGTATATGTTTATGAAACTTGATATACTCGAGTATATGGTCATATACTTAATTATATTGGTAGGTCAATGGTCAAATAGGGGGCATATTGGGGTATAATTTTAGAACGAGGTAAAGTGGTAATTTTAAAATTAAAAAAGGGAATAATAGTCAAATAACCGTCAAATTAGCCTCACAAGTCCAAGAACGAAAACCCTAACGAAGGAGAATTTGAGAGAACCAAAGAAGAGAGAGATAATGAGTTAGGAAGCTTAGAGTATAACACCACGTCCAACCAAATTGATTGGGTAGCAATCCTATTAACCATCTCAGCTAGCAAAAACATCACCATTATTTGGATCTGTTGATGCACCAGCAAAATGAATGGCATCTATCCAAAAGTTTAAGTTGTTGGGTGATATCTTTTTAATGATTTGTGTTATTTTAAAATACACTCTCACATGCAAGAGTTATTTAGATTGCACATGCCCAATTTTTGGTTTATTGTGTTTATTTAATTACACTAGAATGTGGGGCGGTAAGAATCAAACTCGAGACCTCGTGATCACTAAAACTCTGATATCATGTAAAGAATTAATTTAGCCTAAAAGCTTAAATTATTATATGAGGACATTTTTAATGGTTTATATTATTCTTTAACAATGCCACAAATCACTAGCCTAGTAACAATTATACATATAAATGGAAAAAATAAACAGAAATACAATAGGCCCAATGTTTAGGAAATATTAAACAACATTTTGCCTGGCAAAAAAACTAAATTTTGTTATTTTAATAAATAATTACTAATATATAGCTATTTTGAAACTATTTACGGGATCTATTACAGTCATTCATGCCGAAATTTGGTCTAACCATTCACGCCAGAGTTAGGCGTGACTTAGTAGGCATTCATGCCTAATTTAGATGTGACTCATGTGGAGTTAACACGTGGCACAAAAAAGTTAACAGCTTAATCATAAAACTTCGAAAGGCCATAACTTTTGATTCAGGCATTTGAATTAGGTAATTTTTTTTGACTCCACATAACTTTTCGAAATCTACGCAAAGACACCTCATTTGGCATATTTTATCTCTCACAAACACGGTTCGAATTTGTAACAATATTACTATACGAGCGATTAAACCCAGAAGCCTCTGAGTTCTTTCCAAATCAACACCAAACACGGTCTCCCTACTAAAAATGGCTTTTTTGCGACGGTCATTCTCTGTCGCAAAACTAGCAATTTCGGTCGCAAATATCATTTGCGACGGAATTTGCGATGGAAAGGCCATCGATAAAAACCTCATCGCAAACGAATTTTGCGAGGGTATTTTCTTGTTATGAATTCTATTTCAAATTGCAACTGAAGAAACCCGTCATAAAACACTTATTTTCAATCGCGAAATGCTGACATGAATATTAAGAATACCGTCGCAAATTGCAACGAAATTCACGTCGCAAATTGCAATGAAATTCACGTCACAAATTATCCGTCACAAACTAAATGGGGAAAGAACCTATTGCGAAGTTTGCGATGGAAATATATTATAATACTGTCGCAAATTTGCGATGGACTTTTTGAAAATCCCATCGCAAAATTTGGATGTAATGAAAGTCCCGTCGCAAGTAACCATAAGAATTTGCGATAAAAATGTATTATAATACCGTCACAAAATTCGGTCCACAAATATACGTCTAATACAAAAATCGTCCCAAATTTGTGACAGAATAGTGAAAAATACCATCGCAAATTTTGCTATGGAATGTGAATATCGTCGCAATAATCTGCAAAAATTGCGATGGGGAATGTCCTTGAATTTCCGTCGCAAATTATGAAAATTAAAAAAATATTTAAATTAATTTATTTTCAAACCTGCAAAGAGTACAACTATAACAAAAGTACTTATATGTCTCATTGAAACGAAATAACTAACAAATTATAATCTCATACAAATTAACAAATTATATTCCCATACAAACCAACACTATAATCCTATACAAACTAACATTATAATCTCATACAATTAGAAAAATATATCTATAAAGGTAGTCATAAACAAAAATTTCGAATACATCATGATGTATGGGTGTAGGATGGGGATGGGGATGAGGATGAGGATAAGGAGTCTACAGTCTTCTTCTTCATCATTTTTTTCTGCTTCTTCTCCATTTTTTTCAGTAAATTCTGCAATAGATTATTCATCTTTTTCTGTTTCTCCTTTTGTTGCTTTAGCTCGGTGTCCATTTTATCCCTTTCCTGCCTCAACTCGGTGTCCATTTTTTCCCCTTGCTCCTTTTCCTGCTGTAATTTGGCCTCCAATTTAGCAGTCACTGCTCGTATTCTGGCGAGCTCATCTGCAATAATAAGAACATATACTTAGGTCAATTATTTTGTACATAATTTAAATGGACTAGGAAGTGAAATTTTGAAACAATTAACTATAAATGCCTTTACCTTCGAAAACACTTGGAAGTTGTCTAGAGGGGCGATCGGTACTCTTCAAGGTGCTAGCAAATTCTCCCAGGCCAAAAATTCTTCCCTTTTTATTAAATGGCTCAGTCGCCTTAATGAAGAGTTCATTGCTATCGACCTGAGAGGAGGCAGTTCCATTGTCTGCCACCTGTGTTTCTGTCTCCTCCTATAGCTTTTGGAATCCCTCCTACAAGCCAAAAAGAAAAAGAAAAACAAAATATTAATAACAATGAAGTGAAATAAATGCTAATAAATCAAACAAAAATGAAGTAACTTATAACTCACCGCTATTTGTCTGGATGTGTTGTTAATCCACCATCGAGTCCCTGCTTCGGACTCTTGTGTTTGGGTCCTCTGAAATGTAGCAAACTCAACCTGATCTGGGGCAACTCCCAAGAAGCTTGCTACAGATATAAAATGGCATCGTTAATTAATTACAAGTGCAAAATATAGAATATCGAGATAAAAAATAATGCACACTTACAATTTTTCTCCTATGCTCGGAGTACGAAATGCAGCCGCTAGCATAAGTGCCTTCTCCCATGTGCCCCCTATTTTGCTTGTTTCGGGCGGACCTCGCCTCATCTACGATCCAATTTTTCAACAATTGACGCTTAGCTTCAGAGTTGCACCAAGAGATATCACCCTTATTATGCCTCAAATTGTGCATTTTGTTAGCATACCATTTGCTAACCTTATGTTTGAAAGCGGCTATCAAATCGGCACAGTGTTCGGGCAACCAACTGAAGTTACCCTGCAAATTTTCCAAGAGACAAGCGATTAGTGCACATTATCACGTACGAGATTAATTTAAAATGCATGTTGATAAAAATGGTATAGTAACCAGAATATTCTATTACTTACCAAGAAATAATCAAGCCAAGCTTCTTTTTGGTTGTCTAGAACATCTTTCCAACAACCCCATGTGTGGGTGTAATTTTGAAAAATCATATTTATCAAGTATTCGTTGGGTTCTTTATGTTGGTAGAACCTTATAATAAAATAAATTAAAATATTAGCATACAAATAGAAGGGTTAAAAATAAAGAAATTAGTATCTCATTGTAACAAAGAAAACTTACTCGGTTCCCCCTGACGGACGAATCCAGACCTTTTTGTTGACGGGATCAACAGATCCCCACAGTGGCTCCTCGGCAAAAGAAGCATTTCCCACACAAGAGGAAGGGGAAGAATCCTAAAAAAGTCAAATAAGTTATCCATTCAAACAGTTAGTGTCAAAAATTATAAATAAAACATTAATATTTAACTAATTCAAATTGGAGTTAGTTTTAACCTGCTCTGGCACGCCCAAAAGTGTAGGAGGAGTAGGAGGAAGACCACTGGGACCCATAATGGAGTCGGTAGTAGAAGGGGAGGATGATAAGCGCGTGGGAGGCATCATGGGCTCTATCGTATCTCCTCTGCCGGCGGTGATAGGACGACCACGTCTTCTACTGAATGCACTAGTGCCATCTGGCTGAGAATAATCCATCTGCAAAGCTTTATAAAAATAAAGTTTGAATATGTATAACATAATACGCAATACCCAACCATAAACAAGTTATTAATGAGCTCTATCATAAATAATCTAAGTGCAATGAAATGTACGTAACAACAATCTCAATAAAGTTTACAAGTCAAGGAAAATTGATCAATGTCTTTAGCATAACAAATATCAATAAACAAATATTAGAGAGTGATCAGTCGGATGAATCCTGTTCTTCTACTTTTCTTGTGCGCCTCCCTCTGGAGTCTCATAATCGTCCAATTCAGGTTCACTATCTAAATAAGTCTCTTGTTCATCATCATCTGATTCCTCATTAGCTTGGAATGGTTCAGATATTTCATTTGTTTGTGACTCTTTGGACTTCGGGATAACATTTCGAGCTTTGGTTTTGATAAATGTCATCCACCCTTGTGGGGCTGTAGGGTATGATGTATAATAAACTTGTTCAGCCTGATGAGCAAGTATGAGTGGGTCATATCCCAATGTATATCTCCTTGACTGATGAACCTTAACGTTGCCATATTTATCAACTTTTGTCCCACGTGGAGTGTTATCAAACCAATCACACTTAAACAAAGTCACCTTTTTTCCCCCTGTAATCCAATTGAATTATGTCAGCTAGCTTCCCGTAGTAGTCGTCCTCAGTACCGTCGACCATCATGCTGTAACTATGGTGTATCTGTTTGCCACCTCAAACAGATACACCATAGTTACAACATGATGTATTTGCATTCGCTTCTACGGTTGCAAACATGTACCCATTGATCAGTGGCGGACCCAGGAATTTTATCGAGGGGGCGAAAAATAAAAATACCTCTTCATAAATAAAAGTACTTCAAATACAATACAGACCTAATATGCAAAAAATTGAAATAAATATATTACAGAAATTAAGATCACTTCATTTGACTCTTACTCTACGTGTTTTCATATTGTTAAACTCATCTATAATTGAATCCGTGCTAAAACTCAAAAGAATTTCTTTTTCAATGTATGTAATCATAGAATCATTAAGAAATTGGTCTTCCATTCTATTTCGAAGCCCGATCTTGATTATCTTCATAGCTGAGAAAGATATTTCAGTAGTTGCTGTAGAAATTGGAAGAATGAGTACAAGTTTAATCACTCAATCAATAAGAGGGTAAATGATGGACATTCCAGTTCTTGCTAGCCTTTGACATAATTATGATATAGTTGATAAATTAATCAAATCTGGATGTTTAGGAATATCGCGCTCAAAATGTTGTAACTCCATTTTCAATGCAATTTTTCCTATTCTGTGAAATCTCTAGAATAAAATTTATCGAGAAGTTTGCAAATATCATCACTGTTAAATGACTTGTACCTATTTTTTGGATCTAAGCCATGCTCAAAGGAAATTAATTTGAAAATTTTACATTAATAAAGGAAATAATTAAATAAATATTCTAAATCTCTAAGGAAGAAGGATTTTATTTTTGAAAAATATTCATAAGTCATCATTAATTTCAGACCACGAATAATAATCAAGAAGCTTATAGCATTAATCATTAATTTCAAAAATAAAATCATTCTTCCTTTGAGATTTATAATATTTATTTAATTATTTCCTTTATTAATACTGACTTTTCAAATTAATTTTTGAGTTTAAATCACAAATCAAATCTTTATTTATTTCTTTTATATTAAATCACAAACTCAGAACTGAGAGGCTTCTGGGTTTAACCGCTCTTATAATACCATCCTTGCAAATTTAAATTGTGTTTGTGAGAAATAAAATATGTCAAATGAGATTTCATTGCGTAGATCTCGAAAAGTTATGTTAAATCAAAAAAAGAATTACCTAATTCGGATACCCAAGTCAAAAGTTATGTCTTCAGAAGTTTTACGATTAAATTGTTAATTTTCCGTGACACGTGTCAACACTTGAGGAGTGACGCCTAAATTAGGCGTGATTGCCTCTTGAGTGACGCCCAATTTAGGCGTGATTGCTGACGTCCAAATTGGGTGTGATATTGTGCAATAAATATGTAATTATTTCTAAAACTGTCATAAACTTGTAATTTTTTATTTAAAAAATAATATATAAATTTTTCAGCCGTTTTTTCACATTAATAGTGAATAGGAATAGAAATAAAAAAAAAGTTGAGTGTTACGTGATATGGAGAGGAATTTTATATTATAAAATTTTTAAAATAAATAATTTAATAATATTACTCAAATTTTATTTTTTTATATATATATATATATATATATATATATATATATATATATAATTTCTTTAAATTGGGGGGGGGGGGGGCTAGCCCCCTAGGTCCACCCCTGTCGTTGATGACATATTTTCTGAATCGTGTGACAATCCTTGCAGCTCTGTCAGCTAAACTCCACGCAACATCATGTGCAGCCGATGTGTTCGCAACCAAGTGATCTCGAACCCATTGAGGAAATCGAGAGAAAATGAATTGATTAAGTTTGAATCTGGCCGGCTGGGATTATTGGGTCGAACCCATTTGGAGAAGTAACTATAACAAAAAAAAAATGATCATTATGATATCCCCTCTCAACCATAGACAGTCCTAACATTTAGCACTTATCTAAAAATAAATAAAATCTCACTCAATGTACGGAGCAACCTTTGAATAGTTGTTTAGAATGTACCACTCTCCTTCAAGAATTGACTTACTTAAACTTCCAACAACACGTCCTGGATAATTAAATATCGATATTTGACCACTCGCACTGTCATCATCGTTTCGAGGGGCTCCTCTCCATCTTGATATGTATTCAGAGGGATAATAATATGATGCAAATTTACTCTCCTATTCGATAAGATACTTTTCAGTAATTGAGCCTTCCACATAATTCTGATTACTAATCTTATCCTTCAGTGCTTTTAAAAATCTACAAGCACAAGAATTGGCTACCTTTATAAACTGTAGCATTATGTGGCTCAATTAAATGCATAAAAAGAACCTTACCTCTCGAATGGATACATCCATCTATATTGTTGCGGACCTCCAACCCTTGCCTCGTAAGCCAAGTGAATAGGCAAATGTTCCATTGAGTCAAAAAATGTCGGAGGAAATCTCTCTAAAGAACATTGACAATTCAGTCTGGATACTCCATACATGTTTAGGCAAGGCTTTGAAGCCCCACTTTTCATCCTGAATAACTTTGCCTCGTTCATGTCAACACACCTCGACAACTTTGATGCATAACCATTTGGGAGTTTTAGATCTTTAACCCAGTGCAACAACTCTGATTTTTGGTCCTTGTTCAGTGTATATGGCACTCTAGGTTTGAAAGTTCATCCCCTGGTGGTCTAAACCAAATGCATATCAGGCCTTATGCAAATGTTGGTTATATCCAATCTTGCATTTAGAGTGTCCTTCGTTGATCCTTTGGTGTCCATCACAGTCTATACAATATTGCAAAACATGTTCCTCTCAAAATGCATTACATCAAGGTTATGTCTTAACAATTTATCTTTCCAATACGATAGATCCCAAAAGATGTTGTGTTTGTTTTAATGGTGATCTACGCCATACCCTCCAGATCGGTCAAAGTAGATGCCTCTTCAACACTTGGAATATGTTTCACCCTCTCCCATATCTCATTGCCACTTAAAGAATGGATTGCACCTGACCTTTCAACCCTCCCTTTCTTGAAGGCCTTTTTATTTTTCCTATACAGATGATTGTGTGGCAGAAATCTCCGATGAGTGTCAAACCAAGAAACTTTGCGACTATTTTTCAAGCTAAAACCGACATTCCATTCCAAGCAAACAGGATATGAAAGCTTCCCCGGTGTCTGCCAACCACTTAACATTCCATATGCAGGAAAGTCATTTATTGTCCACATTAAGGTGGCCCGCGTGGTGAAATTCTACCTCAATGATACATCATATGTCAGAACCCCTTCACTCCAAAACATCTTCAACTCGTCTATCAGAGGCCTGAGGTATACATCTATCTTCTTTTTTTGGGTTAGAGGGTCCAGAGATTAATGTTGTAAGGAATAAAACTCTCTTCGCATGCACATGGAAAGTGGGAGATTGTATGGAGTCAATATTTAAAGACAACAAGAATAATTTCTACCCATCTGCGTGAAAGGAGCGAACTCATCCGAACATAAACCAAGACGGTCATTACGAGGATCTACTGCAGACAAAGGATTTTACTCATCAAAATGCATCCAAGCTTCAGCGTCGGATGGATGCGTCACAAATTTGTCATCCCTATGATGCTCCTAGTGCCATCTCATGTGACCAGTTGTTTGTTTCGAAGAATACAATCTCTGAAGCCTATGCACAAGAGGAAAATACCACATCTTGCTAAAAACCTTACGGCTTTTATTCTTGTCATTCCTCACAATATTGTATCTGTCATGTTCACACACACACACACTTACTTTTTGTCTAAGAATTGTCCAGAATAACCAAAATGATAATAATAAAAACAAACAAAATATGGCTCTACAGATTTCAATACAAAAAAAGGTGCATGTTTGTCTATTTTGTCCATTTTCAGTATACAAAATTGTTCTAAGAACCCACTAATGGTGTACAGGTGTGTTGTTCTACATCCCACAAAAACTTCATATCAGCCAAAAAAAAACAACCCCTTGACAAAGCAATATACAATAAAATAACCAATGAAAGAACATAAATGTATAACAATATACAATAAAAGAAAACTCAAGCGTTAACAAGATTGAAAGAGGAATGAGAGAGAAAGAGAGTTGCTTCACGGTGTAGTACCACAACAAGCAGATCAGAGCGGCTTCTACCCGTCTGGCTTCGGCCATTGATGGAGCTCCAGATCCGGACCTTTCGAGGCTGGCGAAGATGTTGTCGAGGTTCGAGAAGCTGCTGCAAAGCGAGGGTTTCAGGGCAAAGCCGGTGTTGTTGACTGTGATCGGAAGCGTCGTTGAGACCGGCGACGCGTCTTACCACGTGTCCTTAAGGTATTTGGTTCCTTGATTGGTGGAATCGTTGAGTAGTGTCGATTGGAAGATGAGGAAGGCTGCGACCACTGATGGTGTTAGCGAAAGTGGAGAGGGACTTTTTATCATTTTATATGAAATGGGAGGATTCAAGTAGGGTGGCAAAAACGAGCCAACCCGTCGGGTTGGCTCATAACCCGTCACAAATGAGTCGGGTTGGGTTGGCCTAAATGAGCTACCAACCCGGACAAAAACGAGCCAGCCCGCGGGTCAAACGGGCCAGCTCGCAGGTTGGGTTTTTTTTATTAAAAAGTAATAATATCAAAATTTGCCCTACCAGTACCCGTCGTCCTCAGTGCTCACTTTCCGCATTTTTTCTTTTCTTCGTTGTATCTCGACTCATCTCTGTATCTCAACTCAGTACATCTCTTCTTGATCGATGGGAGAGAAAAGCATGGAAGAAGGTCTATTAGCGAAAGAGATAGAGCACAACACAATGACTAATGTACATCAGAGAGTTACAAGGGATGCTTTCAGTCTAGAAATAAAGAGGATTTGCCACATAGCAGGGCCTATGGTGGTTGTGATTTGATCTCAATATTTGTTGCAAGTTGTCTCAATCATGATAGTTGGTCATCTCGGTGAGCTTTATCTCTCTGGCGCTGCCTTAGCCATCTCCATTACTGCGGCCACAAGTTTCAATTTTCTTGTAAGCACCACTCTATCAGATCTACAACTTTTTTCTATATCACTAAGAAACCCTCACAACTAATGACCGAGAGATGACATAACAATATTTTAATGATTCTACATTTAGTTACTGTCTTTACCATTATCTATGTGTTGAAGAACAAATAAGATTAGCTCCACTTTTTCCATCTTTTCTGAGCCAACCCGCGAGCCAACTCGCGAGCCAACCCGTTGGCAATATTTTGAGCTAACCAGTGTGCTTTTCTTTTTTCCGAGCCAACCCGCAAGCTTTTTTTCGGGCCAACCTGCGAGCCAACCCTAACCAGCTCGGGTCGGGCTGGGTTGGGTTTTCTGGCTCGTTTTTCTTTTTCGAGTCAAGCCGAACCCAACTCGTTTTTTTCATGTCGAACACGGGTTAGGCCGGGTCGAGCCGGGTTGGCCCGTTTTGCCAACCCTAGATTCAAGTAACATGATGAGATGAAAAATTAGCGAATATTCAACCGACTGCTTTTTTTTAAGATAAAAAAGACTCTAAAAAATATTTTTAAACTAGCTATGATTAGTCCTGATTGTTTAAACTAGATATAAAAATGGAAAAAATGTTTCTGCAGTTACTGCAGATAAGTTATCTGCATTTATGCCCAAAATGACGTCATTTTGGTATTGAAATTTTAAAAAATTTAAATATAAAGACTATTATAACCCTGAAATAAATTAAAATTTTAAAACACCATGATTTTCACCCAAAGACGACGGACGTCGTATTGGGTTTACTGCAAATAACTTATCTGCAATAACTGCAGAAAAAGCGAACCCTATAAAAATATGTTTAAAATGATATAATATTTAGTCCAACTTAGCTGATTTGATTTATTAATTTAGTTATGCTAATAAAACACTAAACGGATCAAACTAAATCAATGTTGAGTCCAATTCAGTTGATTTATTTAATTTATTTTAAATTTTTCAACACCCTTGATATAAGAAAATGGAATTCTAAGGTGTTATTGCACTTTGGCAAACGAACATAATAATGTAAGAATTTTTTACCTGAGCACTTCATTATACAATTTTTTTTATAAATTTAGTTTAAATTATCCATTTAAATAATCCATAGTCTTACTATTAAATAAAAAATCATAAATAAACATTAATTTCCACAACTGCAATAAAGATATTCTTATAAATATAAGACAAAAACATAATTTGGCAAAACATTACATAAAATTAAAAAAAAATTAGAAATTTACATAATATGGTGCATAAAATATGATTTATGGACAATTTACTTATATCAGGTTTTATTTTAATCAATTTCAAACTTAATTAACTAAGAAAATCGGGAAGAGGAAAAAATTTGTGATATTATACGGGTTAGGTTCTTAAACATAATTTGATAAAAACATAAGAAGTCTTTTTGGTTAGTTATTCAGATAAATATTTATTGTATATAAAAACTTAATTTCATATATTAAATTATAAATAGTTTATTTATTTTTACCCACTAGGGCTAGCCTAGTGGTGGTGGGGTGTGTGTAGTGTTTAGTGGGTGTGTGTGTTGCAGTTCGATTCCCGTGTACTTCAAACAATAAATAGTTTATTTAAATTTAAAGTAAAATTTAGAGATAAGACTACTTAGTTAATATATATATATATATATATATATATATTATTCGTTTTTACAAAACTGAACATGGTTTAGTCATTTGGACACTATGCGTAAAATAGTTGTTACAAGCTATCATATTTTAGTATATTATTCTAGACTCAATTACCTTTCGAACAAGGTATCACACGCTCCAAAAATGTTCACATTCGCTCCGGCTATCACCTTTTGAAGTTGGATAAGCAAAACTGCCAATCAACGCAAAATGGGGCTTTTACATAACTGAACATGGTTCATTCATTTGGACATTGTGTATAAAATAGTGGTTACAAGCCTCTCATATTTTAGTATGTTATTCTAGACTCAATTACCTTTCCACAAGGTATCAAAGGCTCCATAAAGTTCTCATTCGCTCCGATTATCACCGTTTGAAGTTGGACAAACAAAACTGCTGGCCAACCTAAAATAGGGCACCAAACTTAACTTACCATTTCTGTGATTCAGAACAAACCACTCAACCAATTGCTCTCAAATTTTTAAACAGTAAACCGGACACCGTAAGCTTTAATTTGATATATCATGAGCCTAATTTGAGTAAGAATTGAGGGAGAGACAATTTTTCAAAACAGGAACCGACAACCTCCATGTGCAGGGCCTTCAGGGTAGTCTCTACTCAAATGCATCTACAGGTCGCTGCACAGCCTCAACTGCTACCAAATTTTGACACAATATATTTGACATCTCAAGATTTAAAATGATGTATGGAAATTCCCCATTGGACCTCTGTGGAGGAAGATATGCTCAATCAAATTTAGCCTAAAAACTGCCATTTTAATATAAATTTTGGCGATCCCTCCTTTGTTTATTTTAACATATCTCACTTTATCAAAAGTGTGTTATTAAGCGTCAAGGGTACCTAATAGATAAGGATGGCACTCAAGGACCAACAAAGCCTTGGTGCTCTTACAATCCATAATAATTTCGTTATTTCCATCCATTTACAATCCATTCCTTACTTGGTCAAAACTTAAAATCATTTCAGTCACATGATTCAATTGCATGCATTCTTAACAAATTGCATATAAATCATAACCTATAATAGGCCTATTTCCCTTTCATCGCATACATGCTTAAAAATATTACACAAGGTCCATAATTATCAAATTACAATTCTCCAAATGGTAAATATAAATACATGAAAATACGTCCAAGTACAACATAATAAATCATCAACTAGACTTAGCCAAAATAAAGCATAAAGAAATATGACATGATACATAACCATAATGCACTATACAATATTCATGCTCTAAATTTAGCCTATGTTAAAAGTTTTTCGGTCGTTCGGTGAAATCACAGTTTTAAGTTGTTATGTGTACTGTTGGCACGCTTCCCCAAAAAATATAATTTCAATCAATTTTTATCAAAACTCATAATTCTTAGTCCCAAGCCTAGGGCTCAAAATTAATTCGGCACGCTTTTCGGGGCAACTGTACCACTGTATTTTTACCCGGTAAAAACACTATTCATCAAATTTCCAGAAACTTGCTAACCACTCAATTTTTCATTCTGAATCCATTTTGAGGGTTAGTTTTCCTATTTGAGACCTTCTACTCACATTTCATTTCCTAGGGTTACGTGTTTGACAATTTACCGTTTTACCCTTTTACGTGTTTTGATTCAGAATTCAGGATTTTCACTAATCCTAACTTTAATCCATATTTTAACTGTAATTAAGTATTTTAGAATAATGAGGTGCTATACTTCCACACGCGTGCACACATACACGTACACACATGCCATCACCCACATGTGTGACCAAGAAAACACATTTCATTCCATCTTTTCTCTCACCCAAACTTGAAAAAAAACCCACTTTCCTTCATTATTGGCCGCTAATATTGAAGGGGACTAGGAGGATAGGGGTATAATAATCTACCTCATTAAATTGGATAATTAGGAATGAATCGAAACAATACAAGAAAGAGAAGGATTCCACAAATTGTGCAGGTGTCACACAATACAGTCTGAATTAATACGTACTACAAACGCAACGCAACCTTGACACACTCAATGTCTGTATCGAAGGATCTAACGACACACTCAATGAATTTTTCTCCTAAGCACATTGTATCTTATCTATATCTCATCCATATTGTCCCCTACCTATAATTGCAACTTCCCAATCTGTAGAAAATATTTAATCAATTTCCCCATTTTTAAATATTGTAAATCCTTTACAGTTTGCAATGAAAGTGGTTTTCGTTGCAAAAAAGAGCACCATCTTTAAATCATGAATTCTAAAACACACAAAATTATAATGGATTCCCGAATGCAGCAAAAAATCCGTCGAGTTTGCGATGGGAACTGATTCCATCACAAAAAGAAAGAGGCATTTTTAAATTTTGAAATTTGAAAAAATGCACAATTTCAATGTATATCGGAAAGCCATCGTAAATTCCGTCACAGATATTCAATCAAATTCCCCATTTTATAGTATAGGAAATTCGTTGCAAAACTCATCGCAATTTGCGATGAAAACTGATTCCATCGCAAAAAAAAGAGGCATTTTTAAATTTTTAAATTTGAAAAAATGTGCAATTTCAATATATATCAGATAGCCATCGCAAATTCCATCGCAATCTATATCCAGATTTACCCTCGCAAAATCCTTCGCAATCTGCGACGGGTTTACTCTAATTGCCATTGCAATTTTCCTTCCCAAGATTTGCAATGGATATACCCATCGTAAAATGTTCCTTTGCAATAAGTTGTTGCAATTTATTCGTATTTGCGACGGAATATTTTACCGTCACAATTTGGGACAATCTTGGTGATGGAAATGCGAAAACAACATGCTTTTAACCTCTTTAGCGCACCCAAGCCTTGGATGAAATAATATGTGAAATAAAAATAGAAGCACACTAGTTATTGGCTTAAAAACCATAAGTAACTATAGCTGAATTATGACTCTGTTCCCTGCTTCTGTCATTTTCGGGCAGCCATGGATTTTGTGCATACAAATTTAAAGAACCATTTTAAGATTGAAATAGAGTTCTTGTCATGCTGTAGGAATGTCTTTTGAACCAGAATTATAATCTAGTTGTGCATGTTTTAAATTTATATAGACAGCATGTATAAAGGTCTCATGAGCACCCTCATATACGTGTAGGACACTATGTGAAATGATAAATTATAAACACCTTGTGATGATGATAATCGAATCTGCAGGTATAAGTAATGTTGGATTTTGGGCACTTTTGTAAATGAAAATTGGAAGCATGTATTAGGGACAAGAAACCGAACTTACATGCATGGAAGATCATGTTTATGTCACTTATTATCTACTGTTAGAAAAATAAGCTATAAGTTAAAATAATTAAATAAATACAAGGACCATGAAACCCGATTTGATTTAGGACTTGCATGTATTTTAAACTCATGTAGACAACATGTAATTGACATTTTAGCTCATGTATAAGTGATGTAGGTAGAGTTTGGTTAAAGGTGAAAATCATAGCATCTCGTTGTTGAGAAAAAATCGAACCTACATGCATTAGGAACCTTGATTATGCCGCTTGAGAACATATGGTATGGTAACTTTGAGTCAGAACATTAATCTAATTTAAGGATCATGAAACCGATAGTGAACAAAGGATCTAGGAGAAGGGAAAAGCTTTGTAATGTATAGGAAATGTGTGTAATAAATTCTGACTTGATACATGTATTGGTTAGGTGCGCAAGATCCTAAATGTGGACTATTCGGTGATGTGTCGATTAAAAATGTTAAAGACTCAAGGTAAGTGTTTGGTGGTGAGACCTATTGTGACTATTAGCTAGCGTATGGAATTTTGAACTGATGCTCACATGTGCCTGATGATTTATATTCTGTTAAATATTGTTGGTAATCTGCCTTTGGACTTGACTTGATGAAAAATTATGCCTATGGAAGTATTTGTTATTCGGCAGTTTGGTATTAAAAGTACAAGAGATATATGCTACTATGATTATGACCTAGTCATGCATATGCACATCATGATTCATCTATTTCTGTGGGTGTGTGTCAAACATGTCATAGCATACAACATTATGCATTCATTTAGGAGACCGAAGTATATAATAAAAGTAAGCATACGTTTGAGCACGCATCATATAGGCATCCCTCCGGTACCAGGGTATGGGACACTTGGCTTCCGTCCGCATAGGTCGCAGTTGGAACCCTCTTGAGGAGCCACTATGGGATCTCCACTGTGCTTGTTAGTACGTGCACTGCAGTGCTATGAACGTACATTACTCTGGCGTTATATACGCACTCTGATTAGTATTCTGGCGTTATATACGCACTATGATTATATGTTAGAATATGTCCGGAAAATTAAATGTTGATACGACTGTTTTGGAATTTTATGCCTAGTCTAATACTGTTGCTTTACTGGTTTTACTGCCACACTACTGGGATTTTTCTCACTCCTTCGGGGGCTCAAATTTTATAAATTGCAGGAGTACGAAAAAGCATTTGATGATGATGATGTGCTTGTATTGGGGATAATCTGTTTACATGCTGCTATTGGAAATTCTACTGTCTGTTGCTGATTTTGATGAATGCGCATGAAATATTTGACGTTGGTGTAATATTTGGGAAATTAGAAAAATTTTGGGACATATATTATCTTGCTGTATTTTGGGATTTATGTACTGTTTGTAAATTGCGTAATGTTGAACTCGTTTGCGAAAACAATCTCTGTCTGTTTTTAAATTTGGATTTCTGAAACTGATTTAGCGAGCACTTTGCGAGTTCAATTTCACGGGCTACAGACCTCCGATTGGGGTATAATTTATATGTACTTAAAGCCCCAGATGTCTAGTTTCAGATTATATAAACTTTACAATGAAATTCTGAAATCTCGATTTATTATGATTTTTACAAGTCAGGTCATTTTGGAACAATTTCACTGATTTATCTCTCACCTTGCAAGTTCGATTTCGAGGGGCTAAACACCTCCGAATGAAATAATTTTTATATGCACGTAAAGCCCCGGATGTCTAGTTTCTTGTGTCAAAGAAGATTTTTTTAAGTTTTTGTATCCGATTGGATATGATTTTTACAATGCAGCAAGGTTTTTTGCGAAAACTATTATTTTCAACAAACCATGTATTTTATGAAGTTCCACACAATTTTTCGAGAACAACCAGATTTCAAATATAAGATCTTAATTAGTCACAAGAAAACTTAGTTCAGTATCTAATTCAATTCCGCTACGTACAGGGGAGGGTGTCACAAAAACCTCCCTTATTGGCATGCCCGACGTTTAATTCGATGGGCTTCATTTGTTATGAAGCTGGATGGTGAGGCTTCAAGCAGCAATTTATTTCTAATTATTTTTTATCGGAAGATTGTGAAATCGAGTTTGAAAACAGTTTTTTTTTTTTAAATTATAAGGGTAACATTGTATACAATGTTCTGCATCATGTAGAAAGAAATGTATATGTGAAAAAGAATAATAAACTTAATAATTAAGGTTCGGAGTTAAGCAACATTGTGATGGATTGTTGCTTAACTCATTAATGGTAATCTCCCCAATTTTAGGTTTCCCTGACCACTTAACAATTGTTTCAAAGCATGGGATCAAGAACATCATTAATGACAAAGTAACAAATCATAATAAATGAACTTGAGAGCACATCAAACATAAAAGCATTAAGTTTATGCGTCCTTTTATTTATATGTTTCTTACTTAACTCATTCTTAATAAATGTGGGACTTCATCACTCATACTTGAGTTCTTAACAAAATTTTACTTATATTCCTATATATATTTAGGGCCCTTTGGTGCACAGAACAAATATAGGATAGAACAAGTTATCATATATATCTTGCTCTAATCCATTGTTTAGTGAACTAATAAAATATAATAAGTTTATCATATTGGCTTATTTTTTTCTTTCTCGCAGCTGATAAGTTATCCCTAAGGGGCTTGGGTTAAGATTCCATAGTATATAATAGCAAATTATTCTTCGAAAATTAACTATTTACCTTCTTAAGCTTCTCTAAGAACATAATAGTAAGACTTGTCACCACCACCATAACGACTGTCGCCAGCCAAAATTGTCGTCATTACCACCTTTGTCACCTATAATCATCATTGCCATCGACTAGCTACCACTGCCACTGCCACTGATTTGCTAACACCACCAACTAGTACCATTGTCGTCACTGTTGCTACCAACCACCACCATTGCTACTGGCTAGCCAGCACCCCACCATCATCGACCCACGAACACCACTAGCTTGTACAACCATTATTGCCACCACAACCACTTTCACCATCGCTACCATGACCTACGTGCTTGAAAAAAATAATTCATTAGCTTTCACCCAATCAACAAAAAATCTTTAATTCTATCCAAATACATTTTCATACATAAAAATTAAGATTCAAATTTAAAACTTAATTTTAAAAATCCATTTAGTAAAGATGTAATTTTTTGATATTGGAAAATCTTGTAAATTATTTTATACATTATAATATATATTTTTTTATTATTTTATGACTTTTATATTTTTTTAAATACAAATTAATCTATAAATAAGTTAAAAGAAAAAGATTAATTTAAAAAACAAATAATAAGGAATGGTGTTATAAAGATGTTTTTGTTTATTTATACCATATTCACACAATATATAATTTCCTTCAAACACAAGATATATATTTAGTGCACATCAAACAGGAACTTATCATAACCTTATCAATTTTCACTCATATAATCTTTTTATCCTATTCGTCTTTATTGTATTTTATCCACCAAAAGAGGACTTAATAATTACAAATTAACTTATTCATCTCTTTCTTTGCTATCCTGAAAAGAATATAATTTTATTCCTATGTATATGTTTTACCAAATTGAATGTTGTTATGAAACGCGATCGACATCTTTAGAACGGAGAGAAAAGTGAGAAAAAGAAAGCAATATTCAATAAAGACTAAAGAGCCCTGAATATAAAAATGCTGTGAAATTGAGAAAGTGGGGAGCATATAAATTCCCCACTATGAATGTTAGATTCGACACTGAAAATCTAAGGTGCATTTGTATAATTTTAAGGAAAATGTTTGTCACATATTTCCTATTATATCTCCTCACATATGTTGAGGTGACATCAGAACGTAGGAAATATCTTTTATGGTCCAGGGACGACTTAATAATCTGGTGTTCCCTCTCACAATATTGATTTTTTCTTTCCCTATTTACCCCTGCTATTTTTTCTCATTTCCACTTTTACCTTTCAATTTACACTAAGGGACCACCAAAAGAACGGTGGTCCCGGACCACATTAAATAATCTCGAACGTAGGAAATATCTTTTATGGTCCAAGGACCACTCAATAATCTGGTGCTCCCTCTCACAACATTGATTATTTCTTTCCCTATTTACCCCTGTTATTTTTTCTCATTTCCACTTTTACCCTTCAATTTACACTAAGGGACCACCAAAAGAGCAGTGGTCCCGGACCACATTAAATAATCTCGAACGTAGGGAATATCTTTTATGGTCCAGGGACCACTCAATAATCTGGTGCTCCCTCTCACAACATTGATTTTTTCTTTCCCTATTTACCTCTACTATTTTTTCTCATTTCCACTTTTACCCTTCAATTTACACTAAGGGACCACCAAAAGAACGGTGGTCCCGGACCACATTAAATAATCTCGAATGTAGGAAATATCTTTTATGGTCCAAGGACCACTCAATAATCTGGTGCTCCCTCTCACAACATTGATTTTTTCTTTCCCTATTTACCCCTGTTATTTTTTCTCATTTCTACTTTTACCCTTCAATTTACACTAAGGGACCACCAAAAGAACTGTGGTCCTGGATCACATTAAATAATCTCCAAAACGTAAAGCTACCCAAGTGTGAAGTGATGTAAAGTATGTGTTTTTATCATTATTCCAATTTTAAAACTAAAATGTTAATTCTTATTTGATAATGTATTGTCACTTTAAACTTGTCTTTAATTACCGTATCACTAAAAAGAATTGTCAAAAAAATAATATTTTTCATTAGCACGCCCTCTTATTAGGTTAAGGTCATCCATCAATCATTATGAGAATTTACGGTGAAATTACAAATCGCTCATAAAAAAAATTAATATTATTGAATCTAAGTCATGACTAATCTAATAAGTCAAGTACTAATTCTCGTTACAATGAAATAATATTTGAAGATATTTGATCAGTGCAATACAATATGCGTCGGTCAATATGTATAGGACTTAATTACACATGGTTGAAGAATGAAGGTTTTTTTTTGGAAATATTCTAATTGGTTCATTGTTTCGCAACTAATCTGATTCGGGCGGGTCCAGGATTAATGCTTTAAACCCCTCCCCAAAGGCGCAATATGCTTCTTGGGTTGGAGATGGCTGCTATGTGATAAATAGATGTTGATCTCTCTTGGCGCGATGACTCTGGTAGGGGTACCTATAATGACACTCCAATGCTCAAGTCAGTATCAAAGCTAGACTTATGTTATATTCTTACTGGAATTAGATTGTTGTACCTAGGTGTTTACCCCTTGTTTATATAGTTGGTCTGATGCCACCTTTGGTAAGTGTATGTCTTCTGATTGGCCATTTATGGGCTGCAGGTTTATTTGTTCTCAGCTGGTGCCTTTTTGGCTACAGATCTATATGTCAAGCTGCCATTTTAGAGTGGTGATATATTGGAGTTGTCTTT
The DNA here is from genome assembly GCA_032173675.1 of Gastrolobium villosum. NCBI lineage: Eukaryota > Viridiplantae > Streptophyta > Magnoliopsida > Fabales > Fabaceae > Gastrolobium > Gastrolobium villosum. The sequence goes on from JAVKPL010009552.1 coordinate 23,733, forward strand.
ACTGTATTGGTTTATGGCGCGGTGGATTTTTGTCAATTTTATAAAATTCTTCCTTAGCTTTCAAGTCATATAAAGTTAGTTTAGGTGCAATGAAGCCATTGCGCCTTGTCTTTCGTGCGACGGTGATACTGCACGTTTCATGGGCCTTGTATGTACTTGGGCCTATTTCTTGGTTTTCATCCCTTGTGGGCTTATTGTAGTTTATCCAGAACAATATTATAAACAAAATTTATCATAAAACCCTTGGTTTTTTATAATATCGTTTATGCAGGAAAACAATATATTGTTGGTAGATAATATTTTTTTATGAAGGCTATTGACACATTGTGATATATATATATATATATATATATATATATATATATATATATATATATATATATATATATATATATAGGTGTAGGATATTCCTACTACCCATTTTTTTACTACCACTCCATTACCACTTTTATCATCATTGAATTCAAAAGTTATTTTTTTCTCTCTCTTCATTCAACTTTTCCTCTAATCCAATGGTGATTAGAGTGATAGTGAAATGGTAGTAGAAAAAATGGATAGTAAGAATATCCTACCCCATATATATATTATAGCGTGCACCATTCAATTTAAAATCATATAACTATTTAAATTTTAATATTGATAAATATAAAAAAAAATTAATTTAACATTTTATACTAATAATAAAATTTGAATATATAAAAATTATGAAATTTTACAATAAATTTTAAGTGAAAAGTAGATCTCCTTGAAAGTGAAAACATGCCATAATTATTGACGAATGTTTCGTATAGTACTTATAAATCACTTATAAAATTTAATTTAAAACCTTTTAATTGATTAAATTCAATATCAATTGTTAATAATAGCCAAGTCAAGACATTTTGTAAAAGAACATGTAAGGTAATTTTTAATGTGAAAAAAATAATACTCACAATTAAAAATAGAGCAAATATCCAAATTGGTCCCTAACAACAAACTCGGTATTCATTTTAGTCCCTAACAAAAATAAATTAGCTGGAAAGTCCCCAACAAACACAAATAGGTCCCACGTTAGTCCTTCTGTTAATCCAAACACACGACATCATTGACGGAGCTGATGTGTAATGTTAATGGGCATGGTCACTGCCACGTTAGAAGGGAAACGACGTTGTCTGAAGAAACTTGCTTCCACGTTGCTCGGTGAAGATAATTAAACAAATTGAATGTCAATTTCATCAAAGGAACGTCATCGTATGCTTTAGGGTTCTTCTTAAACAAGAAAGAAGAGGATTGAATCGAGGATTGAATCGAAGATTGAACATTTAGGGTTTGTGGATTACTAATTTAGTGTTTGTTGATTTAGGGTTTATTCTTAATTTTGTGCGTTATTTGAAACTTAGTGTTTAGGAAATGAATATTTCTTCTAGAGGGGAGCTCAAGCCCTTGTAGTTCATTTCATTCCAGAAGTGAAAGAAGGAGAACTGCTCCATTATGTAAATGTGGGAGGCACAATGTTGTTTAGACCTCTAAGACCATTAGAAACCCAAATAGAGCATTTTTTGGGTGCCCCAATTTCAAGGTTAGGTATTTTTGTTGCATGCGTTCTTTGTTTAATTTGAATGTTATTAACAGTGTGGTTTAATTTGGTGTTAGGAAAAGAAGGCACACTGCAATTTTTTTACATGGGTGGATGATGTTATATCTGAAATAGAATTCCACTGCAACTTTGACTAATTTGTTGCATGCAACTTTTAGTTTGGAGAATGAATAAACAGAAGTTGAATGTAGCTGAAATAGAATTCAAGTTGAACTTTGTGGACATGAAGCTCAATGATGAACTACAATTGGAGGTGAATGACCACAAAAAGAAGATTAATGAGCACCATATAAAGATTGATGAACTATCAGTGAAGATGCAAGCAGATTTTGAAAGGGTGGAGAAGGAAATTAAGCATGTGTGTAGGTGTGCTATGGTGTTTGCTGGATCCATTATTGTTGTGTTTGTAATATGTATATATCTTGCAAGTAGGGTGGAGTGAAAGAAAAATTGTGGTTCTGTTGAGATTTGCTAGTGTATGTACCATTGCATGTTGTAACAATTTTGGAATGTAAAGATTTGTAATGGAAGGACCAGTGTTGAAATATAATGAATTGTTGTTCGTGCAATGTATATAGCTTGGCTTATGTATTTGAAGTTATGTTAAGAGGCATACAAAGTGTTGTATAAACTTGATGCAGACAAAAAAAAATTGGAAACAATGTATGAACACTAAAGTAAGAAAGTGATGGTGTGAATTATGCAGAAGTTAATTGTGTTATTCATGACTGATATCAACATGAATAAGGGGAAATGACATTTCTGGTCTGTTAATAGCAAATGTACATTCTTGTTTACAGAACTTTAGCGGGGACTGAAAAGGGCCCCCGATAAAATTGTTAGGGACCATAATGGACCTATGAGTTAGAAAACAAAGACTAAAAAAGTCCTCGAAACAAAATGTTCAGGACTTATAAGGTAACTTAATTGCTGATGGTTTACAAGTGCAGTGAAGCTACACATGGCCCGTAAAAGGACATAAAAAATGGAACAAAAATATCATTGTTGGTAGAAACCGAAAAGTGTATCAGCAGACAGATAGTGTGGACCAAAATTTAAAAATTGCAGCATTGAATAAATTAATGACAGCAAAGCCAGATAGTAAGCAAACACTTTGCATTCATTTCATCTCATCCTAGTTATAATTACTAACCATGGCCAACATGGCACAGTCATACAAAAAAATCCCAGTGACATATTTCCATGAAGGCCACTACATATGTGTTCCAAAAAAGCATAATGCTCCTATTAACTATGGCCATAACAAGAGACATACAAAAAATTGACCTAATGACATATTTCAAGAGGACCAATACCGAAGTATTTCCAAAAAAAATACCCTAATTACAATTCCAATTAATTCTTATATCAGAGGCATCCAAAAAATGACCTAATGTCAGTGATTACATAGTATTCCAATCAATTTTGTGAGGCTGGTCTTGGTGGCTTGAACCCTGGTGTAGACATGAAGCTCATGAATCTAGCCCTGGTGCCACTACTTACTGCAGTTACTGTCTCATTGGTCACAACCACAATAAGATTGCATGGAGGTGGTCTGCTGCCTCTTGATGCTCTTGAACTTGGTTGAGCCTTAATTGTTGCATGCTGGCTGCTTGTCTCTGGTACAAGAAATCCTTGACTCATGACTATTTCTTCAACTGTCCTTAATTGAATTTTAACATTAATTGGTTTTTGCTTTGACCTTGAAGGAGCTACAGGCCCCTTACATGTCTTGGGGTAATGATCATTTCTTCAACTCTCATTCTTTCACTTCTGGACCGAAATGAACTACAAGGACTTGAGCTCCCCCTCCCAGAAGAAATATTCATCTCTTAAACACTAAGTTTCAAATAATGCACAAAATTAAAGATAAACCCTAAATCAGTAATCCCCAAACCCTAAACATTCAATCTTCGATTCAATCCCCTTATTTCTGGTTTAAGAAGAACCCTAAAGCATACGATGACGTTCATTTGATGAAATTGACGTTCAATTTGTTTATGTATCTTCATTGAGCAACGTGGAAGCAAGTTTCTTCAGACAACGTCGTTTTTCCTCCAACGTGGCAGTGACCATGCCCATTAACGTTACACATCAGCTCCGTCAATGACGCCGTGTGTTTTGGATTAACAGAAGGACTAACGTGGTACTAGGGGTGTAAATAGGCTAGGTTTTAACTTAAATAGGTTGGGCCTATGTAAAAAAAAAAAGTTGAGTATGGCCTGGCCTATTAGCCAGTGTATGTCCCAGATTACAAGTCTGTCCTGACCTGTATTTAAAAAATAAAAGTCCTGGCCTAAGTCTGTTTAAGCTTATTAAACATTCAACAATTAAAAGAATAACTAAAATAATATTATTTTATTATTCAAAATTATTAAAATAATAATTTTATTTATTATATTTTAAATATATAATATGATATAGGCCGGCCTGTAGGCTTATTGGCCCAACATATACAAAAAAACCTATGACCTGTTTCTAAATAGATTTTTTAAAAAGTCTAAGTCTATTCTATTTTATTATTTATAATATGCCAAGTCTAACCTGATATAGGCTAGGCCGTAGGCCTCTGTAGGCCATCTTAACTCATTTACACCCCTACGTGGGACCTATTTGTGTTTGTCGGGGACTTTCCAACTAATTTATTTTTGTTATGGACTAAAATGGGGATCAAATTTATTGTCAGGGACCAACTAGGATATTTATTCAAAAAAAATATTACATCAAGATAAAGTTCATGATCCCACGAAATCGTTTCAACCTGTTTGGTTTTTTTTTTTAAGTTAAAAATTAATTTTAAGGTAAAAAAAAAAAAGCTAATATAACATAAAAAATATTTCTAAAAGCTTTTGGCTTATTTTTATTATAAAAAATCTCTTTTTATTATAAAATTTTTTGTAACAATTTATTTGGTGTAAGTTCTACTTATAAGAATGTGAGAAGTTATAAAAAAAAAACCAGTCAGACAAGCATATCGTACGGTTCTGAGGTAGCCAGTGCGTGCTTTTGCTTGTCTCTGTCGGCAAAAGCAAAAATTGAGAGGTTCCGTGCAATGAGCTCCCGTGAGGCCGTGATGCTCGAAAGAAGTTATAAATTTATTAATTTTTGACAAAAACAATTTTAAAAAAAGAAGAAATAAATATAAAGATAAGGTGGTGATCGAATTCCACAGGAAAAGACAGTGTGTGTTAAAAGGATCTGTGTAAGTGAACTTGTGCTGACGGTGACGGCACAAAGTGACAAGTGTTGTCTTCTTGCTCTTTGCTTCCATTATTCACGAGTATTTCCTTTTCAGACTACACTTTCCACGTGTTGTGTGCCCTTTTCCCTTTCTCACTTTCTCATCTCTCTCTTAATTTTACTTCGAAGCTCATTTTAGTGTTAGATTTTGTATTTAATTAATTTTAAATATAAACTTCTCATGCATTTTTTTTTTGGTACCCAAAAAAATTCTCATGTATTTGTTTATATAATTATTCCCCTTAGTCATGTTATAATTATGTATATTTTTAGGGACATGATATTGTGACACCCTAATAAAGTACGACCAATATTACGACCAATCATCTCAACGTTAGATTAGTAGTAACGATCCGACGGTCTTTGTTGATTTCTTAAATATCTCCTCTATATTCATTTCTCTCTCCCCCTTCTCTCTCTCCTCGTTGATAACCATACACTCTGCCACCGCCCGCCGCCGCCCATATATGAGTTTTGCTAAAATATATATTCTGCATACCCGTGATAAATATACGCTTATACATATATACCATTCCATTAATATAATTAATAATTTTATGAAAAATCAAATTAAATTGGTAAATCAGACAGATCAGAAAAATCGAACCTGGTATATCTGGTAAAAATCGAATTTGGTTGTAAAAATCGAACCCTTATACATATATACCATACCATTCCATTCCATTAATATAATTAATAATTATATGAAAAATCAAATAAAATAGGTAAATCAGGAAGATCAGAAAAATCGAACCTGGTATATATGGTAAAAATCGAATTTGGTTGTAAAAATCGAACCCTAACTCGTGTATTCGGCGAAGCTCTCCGCGGGATGCAGAGGCGGCGGTGCGACGGAGGAAGGCGGCACCATCAGACGTCGGGACAGAGGATATAGGCGACGGCGGGCGATGGAAGAGTGTATGATTATCAACGAGGAGAGAGAGAAGGGGGAGAGAGAAACGAATATAAAGGTGATATTTAAGAGATCCACGAGGACCGTCGGATCACTACTACCAATCTAACGGTGAGATGATTGGTTGTATGATCGTAATTTTATTTGGGTGTCACATTATCCTGTCCCATATTTTTAAGAAAAAATGTTTATCCTTTTAAATAATATAACTTGTGTCATTTCATTCTCACAAGAGATGAGATCTACATCTTTATATTTTTTTGGTCTAGTCTCTCTCACTCATAATTTATTTCTTTCTCTCACTTAAAGATATAACTTTATATTCTTTAAAATGACACACATTTTTCTCATATTTTTTGGATTTCTATAACATTATCTACATGATGTAGAATCCACTTGCAATATTTGCAGAAACACTGTTATAATTAGTTTGTGGAGCCAGAAAATAATTATAGTCAGTGTCTAAAAATTCAGCCATTGCCAATATTATATTATTTTTGAAAACTCTGTCAGTACGAAGATTATATCATAATATTAAAAAAAAAAAACATGTATCATTTTTTAAAATTTAACATGGCTAGCTACAATACTACAAGAGGATGAAAGTGAGTTTTAAGATTATATTGTTATGATATAATAAAGGTTTTATCATCTATCATTTAACATGACCAGAAAAATTTTCCTACACACACAACATTTTGTGGGGCCCGCAGCAAAAAAAAAAAACTCCGGCACGCAAAATGAATCTCTATAACATAACACAATCAATTTTCATACAACATAATTCTTATAAAACCCTATAATAAATAGGAATAAGTTATTCTATCTATATACTTTTAAATCAGAATATCAATTAACACTTTATCATTTATCTTTTATCTTGAAATTATGATTCTAACAATGTTGAAAATTGATAAACAAAGTAGATATGAAAAATAAATGTAAGTAAAATAACTTATTCCTAATGAATATAACAATGTAACATAAGTAGTTAAGTCACAAATAGTGTTTTTTTTATGACAATGTATATGATTACAAATTTAGTGATATTCATAGATTAAATAATTAAATTTTATTATAATACCCTTTATGTTGTTCATTGTTTCGTGAGCAATAAAGTTGAGAAAATGAATTGATATAGGTTATTAATTTTTTTTATGTGAACAATTTTTTTTTAATCTCATGTAGCTGGTCTATGAAGCACCGACACTTCAAAAACACTAACGTGTCGTGTCCGACACTTCCCGACACTCTCGGACACTCCGACACTTCCCGACACTCCAACACACGTTATAGAAATTCAAAAAAAGGTTTAAAAGTTACATTGCGTTGAGTTTTTAGTTCCAACTATTAGATTCGTTGGATTACAATTACTATTTTATTGAGTTTAATATAAATATTTGGGATATCTTTTGTTTTTTTGCAAAATTTATGAATATTATAAGTTTAGACTCATTTTCTTATTATATTATTGAATATTAAATATAATATACACCACATAAATTAAAAATATTATTTAATATCAAAACGTGTCCTAACGTGTCGAAATCTAACATTTTTTAGAATTAACGTGTCGGAGTGTCGTGTCGTATCGTGTCACGTGTCCCGTGTCAGTATCGGTGCTACATAGTAGCTGGTAATAAAAAATGAGAGATTTGTTTTGTTCTTGAAGTTGATCTTTTCTATACTATTTGAACAATCAAACATGTCTTTTTTTTCTTTCTATTTTCTGTCTTTTATTTTTTGCTGTCCTTGTTATTTGTGTTATATTACCATATTTTATTTTTGTTTCTTGCATAAATTTTCTCTTTCGTTTAATTATTTCATGCTTATGATTGTCATGTACTAATTCAAACTTGGTTTGAAAAGTAAAACTTATTGGTGCTCACATAAAGTGGCCATTTTTTCAATGATATAATTGTGATTACTTTTTGCCTAACCAAAAAGTTTGATTTAGTGAGAGGTTTTTTATAATATTATCAAGCAGTTCATTAACTATTTCACTAGCTCAATTCGAGTCAAACTACTAATTAAGTGTTAATCCACATGTAATGATTTAGTGAGAGTTAAAACTGCATTTTTGTCCAAAACATTCAAATGTATTGAGTAACTAGTGCTGAAGTTATTTACTGTCAATTATAGGGGTAATCTTGGAAAATAGTTGGACCTTAAATTCGTAATAAGAATTCAATTGAAAGTATGTTGTTCTGTATCCAAAATGTAAAGAACCAATTCAACCCAAAAACTTCAGCTATTGGTGACACTACATTAATGGTGTCATATATCCCAACACAAAGTGGTTCTCTTTTACCACTTAACTGAGATTTTCTGAATAGGATTAGTAACGATACACATGACTGTGGCACTTGCAACTACCAATCACAATTGTGAATTCACATCTACACTGTTAGTACAGATAGTAATTGTATTGAAAATGATGCCTAATGAATAATAAATATACAATGGCATAGCTAGTTGTACAACTCCTACTACGTACAGTGCTGATCTTGACTGCACTAAGGCCTTCATAAAGAGATTTGAATGTGAGAATCTCATCATTTTTCTTGCTATTAAAAGTCTATGTTTCAGATCAAGATCTCACTTCAAATATTATAGTTATTTAGCTTATAAAACAAGCATATAAGATTAAGAAACAGTTCTGTCAATGGTTCAAGCTTGTCCATTTAGTTGGTGTCTCTATGTGGGTATCTGTGTGTGCACTTGGATTTTTGAATTCATTATATAGTAACATAACTCTGTTTTGGAACAAATTCAATTGGGGGTGGTTGTGAATGATTAAGTCCTATTTCCTACACTGCAAATAATAGTGCACTTTTGAGTCTAGTTACAACTTTTTAATTAACTGAAAGCTATGATAACTAATTATCTTATACACTTTGTAAATAATTAATTCAACACAAAAGTTTAAGATGGTAAGTGAGGTTATATTAATATTTTTATATAGCTTTAACACGAGGTTATATTAATATTTTTATATACCTTTAACATGCTTCATCACATGAAAGTCCACTAGACTTAAATGGTGAACAATGCACAAGCCCACTTACCTATATTAAGAAGTTCTACAAGAGAAAGCGGAGGACGATGAGGATCGAATATGTGACACCGAAGTTCTGATATCATATAAAGAATTAATTCAACCCAAAAGCTTAAGTTAGTATATGAGAGTTTTTTTAATAATTTATACTTTTTCTAACACGTCCCTCACAAGAAAGTTCATTGGGCTTAAAAAATAAATAATGCATCAGACACAACCTACTTGTACTAAGAAATTCCACAAAGAAAATGGGGACGGTGAGGATCGAAACCATGACCACTCGGTCTCTAGAACTTTGAAACCATGTAAATAATCAGTTTAACCCAAAAACTTAAACTAGTGGGTTATACTCCATTAATGATTTTTATAAATCTCTAATATATTTTATTTTTATTGAGTTAATTTGGTTCCCAGGAATAATAATTTTGGCACTAGGACTTGAGGTTTGGTTTCATTTTGCCACGTAGGGTTCTTGACCCTAGGCATCACTTTAGCCCTCTTTTGTTACTATATACTTTAGAATATACCATGATTTATGGTCTCCCTAATATAGTAAATAGAGTATATTCTCACGCCTTCCGGAGCATATGTTGGTCGGACCAGATTTATAGTAAAATCCACGCCACATAAAGTGGAATTAACTTTTGTAACAATTCAGTGTATACTATGTAGTGATGGATATAGAGGTGTATACAATTTTTATTATTATAAAGTTTATTATAGAGGTTTCAAGTTGAATTTCTGACCCAGTTAACTCTAATAGTAGTTATTTGTGAAATGATTTGTAATTGTACTCATAAACAAAAAATGAAGCAATCTAGCAAGCATAATGTAGTGTCCTTTATTTCCAAGATTAGATCATCAACATTAGCAAAATTAATGAAGAGATTGGCTTCCTCTCAAACAGTTACAATCTGCTGTGAAACTAATGATAGATTTTGTAAAGTATGTTTAAAGAAGCAAAAAGCATGGTGCATTATGGTACTTCCACAGTCCCACATTTGCGTCATTGTTTAAGCACTCCATCATAACCATTCCACGAGGCATAATAACACTTTAACCCATAACATGTCAATTGTATGTCTTTATCAATGTCTCTTTTTTTGCATCCTCGAAACTGCAAATTCCTACACTATCATTCAGCATAACTGGGTCGATTAGAAGACAGAGATAACCAATGTGAGCCCCCAAATGATTCTGCACTACTATTAGAAAACATATCATTGAGTTTGAGGCATGTATTCTACTATTCAATATTCATGCTTTAGCCTTATACTAGCCCACAACTCAACTCTTTTTCTTTAGTGCAAACTCATGCAACAATATATAATCATTTTTCACCCAAAATACATGTCTATGTAACTATATAATATATAATGGGTTTTATATATGTTACGTTGTAGGACACTTTTAGTGTCATGTTATTCTAATACAATTGACGTGGGTCCCACTCAAAAAGAAAAAAGAAAAAAGAAAACAAGGTGGGTCTCATTTGTCATGTGAGAGTAACATGACACTAAGAATGTCATCCAACATGATACTTATAAAATCCATATATAATTGTAGCTTCCAAGTTGAATTTGTTATAGGAGAATTAGGCTTAGCAGCCTACAAAACCAAATGGAGTACAGGTTGTTATCACCTACCGACTCCTTTTTGTCACCCCACTACACTAGTACCTCAGTGACCCATACCCTTTATGGATATACCCTTCCTCAACTACATCCCCCAAAAGTATCTTTCAACCCCAAAAAAATAAAAAATAAAAAATTCCCACAAAGCTTAATTGTCTCACTTTTTTAATTAATCCAACCCCAATTATTTCTTCTAAAGGAGTTGGTTTTTTCCGGTATTATTACAAGTTTCGACTCTTTGAATCGGTTATGAAATTAATCTGGAGTGCGGGACGAATTAGGAATGAAGATATTTAAACTCCTTCCAAAAATAACATGTGAAGATCAAATTGAGATAATTTTCTTTCCATTTACTCAACTCCCTTGCAATGGACTGCCTAGAGTATTCTCTTCCCCAAACACTCACAAAGTAGGTATTTGAACTGGGTGGGCCCTTACTCAACTCCCTTGCAATAACTTAACTACCATCATTCGATATTGTTTCACTATATATAGAGTACTCAGGCTTCATTTCAATGCACCATAATCTCAACCTTAACAACCATGAAAATCCCATTTTCACTCACTCCTTCGGTTCTCATCCTCCTCTTCTCCCTAGTCCAAGGTCTCAACCCCAAATGTGATGCCAAGGACCATGGCTCAACCCTCCAAGTGTTCCATATCTTCAGTCCATGTTCCCCATTCAGGCCATCAAAGCCAATGTCATGGGAAGAGAGTGTCCTAGAGCTGCAAGCCAAGGACCAAGCCAGGATGCAATACCTGTCTAGCTTGGTTGCTAGGAAATCAGTTGTGCCAATTGCCTCAGGAAGGCAAATTATACAGAGCCCAACATACATAGTGAAGGCCAAGATTGGTACCCCATCTCAGACCCTTCTCATGGCCATGGACACTAGTAATGATGCTGCTTGGGTCCCTTGCACCGGTTGTGTTGGTTGTTCTTCAACCACCTTTGCTCCTGCTAAGTCCACCACTTTCAGGAACCTTCCCTGTGGTGCTCCTCAATGCAAGCAGGTTATCATCAAATTATATCTCTTGGAACATCTTTTTCACCTTTCCTACTTCTTTTCCCTCTTTATTAACTAATGATAGTGATTTGAGATTTGCAAACTATTTGAATTGCATAATTAGTAATATTTGAGGTTGTTAAAAAAAGAGAGTAAATAATGTTACCTAGAAAACTATTAGTTTCTTGTTTTCATGATACAGAACTATATATTAATATGGGAAATAGTTTTCTCATTTTACATAAGAAAATTTTCTCATGCTACACTCACAATACATGAGTGGGTTCCATCTTGATTTTTTTGTCTTTTCACCTTTTTGTGGATCCCACTCATGTATTGTGAGTGTAGCATGAAAAAATTTTCTCATGTAAAATGAGAAAATTAATTCCCTATTAATATCGAGTTAGAAAATAATATTGAAGGGAATAATGTAATGTCTCCTTTAGACCATTACAATAACCATGTAATGGATGTAGCTGAATATAATTAACATTTACAACAACTCTGGAAATAATATCTGATACAGATCAAAAATCAAAATATTTTATAGAAGAATTTAAACAAAATTATTTGGACCCACATCCGTTTCTCAAGTTATAGGAGATAAATTTATTTCTTACATATACATAAAAATATATGATATTCATATTTTTTTTTTCTCTATTCTTCTAACATGTGCTCACATGAGAATTTATCTGCATCTCTTTTTTTTCTCTTTAGCATCATGCACTTTATGTATGTATAAAAGATAAAAATTTATCCACTATAAGAAACATTAATTGTACTCCAAAAAAAAGAAACATTAATAAACTCATGTATTGTACAACATCATGTTGGTACTGTTCAAAACCAAGATGATAGCAAGCATTGTTCATAATTGTTTGTAAAGATCCAACAGAATAACTTGCTTGGACAATCCCACCACTTGTCACAATTGGAACACGGAAGGTCCCACGCGCCTCTTTGCGCGTGGGCTTGACTTGAACATGTCCAATCCAAAAAACTCAAAAGCTTCATATTCATCTTAGTCGGTGACTTAACTTTAGCAGGCAAAAGTTCACGTGACTTGCAAGCTACTTATCATTATTATTAATATTTTTCTTCTTAGGGTGAGAAATAGCAACAGCTCTCATATCTCAACGTTGTTGTATGTATGCTTTTGAAAATTTTCAGGTAACCAACCCCACTTGCGGTGGAAGAGCGTGCACGTTCAACTTCACCTACGGCAGCTCCACCGTGGCAGCTAACCTGGTCCAAGACACATTGACCCTAGCCACTGACCCAGTTCCAGCCTACACCTTTGGGTGCATTCAGAAGACAACGTGGAACTCAGTACCACCACAGGGGCTATTGGGCCTGGGCCGAGGCCCATTGTCTCTTTTGGCCCAAACCCAAAAGCTCTACCAATCCACATTCTCTTACTGCTTGCCCAGCTTCAAATCCCTCAACTTCACTGGATCGTTGAGACTTGGGCCTGTGGCCCAGCCCAAGAGAATCAAGTTTACCCCTCTTCTCAAAAACCCTAGAAGATCATCACTCTACTATGTTAACTTGGTTGCCATTAAGGTTGGCCGGAGAATTGTCGATATCCCTCCGGCGGCATTGGCATTCAACCCAACTACCGGCGCAGGCACTATTTTTGATTCTGGTAATGTGTCTTCACATATTCTATTTCTGAAGTACATTTTATTGGGGTTGTAAAGAGGTCAAATATCAATTTTTATTTGGAATATATATATATATATATATATATATATATATATAGGTTTGAATATTTTTAAAGTGAATGTAGATAACTATCTACATTTGTTTCAAAAATGACGTCGTTTTGAATTGAAAAATTAAAAAAATTATAATGAAAAGACTATTGTAGCACTGAAATAAATTGTAATTATAAAAATATCTTGATTAAATAAATTATAATTAAATAAATTATAATTACAAAAATAATTGATTTTCGCCTCAAAAAGAGTCGTTTTGGGCTCAATCTAAATAAGTTATCTATATTCACTTTAGAAAAAGAAATATATATATATATATTGGGTTTAGTGTTTGTCATTTTAAATGACACAACTTTATGTCATTTTTAATAAAATTACGTCGTTTTGGTGTGTTTTATCATTTTTCTAATTTATAAAATTAGAAATAAAAAGAAAATGGAGAAGAGAGAATGTAAAAACTTACCAAAATGACGTAGTTTCATTAAAAATGACATAATTTTGTGTCATTTAAAATGACAAACATTTTTCCCATATATATATATATATATATATATATATATATATATTTATATTTTCAAAATTTACATAAAAGTAAATGAGTAGATTATGAATAAAAGAGATTAGTATAAGTCACTTGTGTGATATATTAATATTTTCTGCAATAAAAATAAAAATATTAAACCCTTTTAAATAAATTGAAAATGCCAACACTTTTTTAATTAATTATTATGCTTGATCATGTGTCATGAAATTATAGTATGAATTTTTTTATCTAGTTTTATTTTATATATATGTATCCTCACATGAAGACAAAAATGAGTTCAAGTTGAAAACAAAACTCGAGTCAAAACTCAAGTGATTGGACCATGCATCTCTTTCATACGTGGTCCACGAGTGTTGTTATTAAAATCACCGCCAATTTTTAGATTGAGATCAAATACAATAATAGTCACCCGCAATTTTATTTTTTGTTTTGTTAAAAAAAAAATGAGAATATACTTTTATTAAAGAAAAGGAAAATATACTTTAATTTTATATTACATAAATTCTCCGTACACATAAATCGATCTCCGCGTTAAATTTTTTTCTTTTTCCGTAAATGGTACTTACACGATTATCTCTATAACATAAGTTTCCTCCCTTACGTCCCGTTAATAAAGAAATCATTATAATTGATATCAAAAGGAGAAATTATTATAATTATGTTACCACAATAAAAATTTCACTAGTGCTTTTGTATTTTAATTGGATTTTCATGTTAAATACTACCAGGTACGGTATTCACTCGGCTAGTTGAACCGGCTTACATAGCCGTCCGAAATGAGTTCCGTCGACGAGTTGGCTGGAAACTCACCGTGACAACCCTAGGAGGGTTTGACACATGCTACACTGTCCCAATAGTAGAACCCACAATAACATTCATGTTCTCTGGCTTGAATGTAACACTCCCACCGGAAAACCTCCTCATA
>JAVKPL010009553.1:0-38204 GCA_032173675.1 Gastrolobium villosum
ACTATAAAATAGCACTCAAAACTAACATATAACAGTGGATTATATTACATAGATATAGGCATCTAGCACTCAACTAACCTATTTTAAAGACTCAACAAATTAACTTCAAAAAACACAAAGTTTCTTTATCCAATGAATTGGTTTGGTTTTGGGCCCTTTTGTCCAAATGGGGTTCAATCAAACAAAAACAAAGCAAACATGGGAAAATTGGAAACCCATGACCTTGGCCCAAAATCACAAACCACACCAAATCAATCACTCACCAGATTCACCACCCGCCTCCTTCTATGTTTCTTCTTCTCGTTTTCTTCCTCCTTAGAACTTCTCTTTCTCTGAAGATTTGATTCTCAAAGCGCTGAAAACTTGAGCGTCTTCTTCCACAAAAAAGAAAACCCCATTTTTTGGTCCATCGCCATCTCCATGTATTGGAGCTCCTAGCTGGGTTTCATGCATGGATCACTCACCACCACCACCACCACCTTCTCATGCCCCAAGATGAGATTTTTGACTTCAATCATCATCCCCAGAGATACCCTTTTGCTTTTTCACCTCACCAAGTCCCTTTCCTCTGTTGCTTCTCTTCCCCACCCTCCTACACTGCACCCTCACCCACCTGATCTCCCCTCTCACCTCTTCACAATCTTGTCCCACCCCAATTGGCAAAACCACCCTTCCCTCAACAACTTGATCCCTTCTATAACCCCTTTTCATGTTTCAACTCTTCTCAATCTCAACCTCACCCCACAAGCTGCATTGGGTTTCTTCAATTGGATTGCAAAGAAGCCTGGGTACAAGCACAACCCTTGTTCCTATTCATCATTGCTCAACATTTTAGTGCGCAATAGCATGCTACGTGTTGCCGAGAATGTTCGAATTTCGATGGTTAAATCGTCGGACTCTGTTGAAGATGTGAGGTTTGTGCTGAACTTCTTGAGGAGAATGAATTTATATGGTGATGGAAAGTTCAAATTTAAGCTCACTCTTAAGTGTTATAATTTACTTCTTATGTCGTTGGCAAGGTTTACATTGGTTGATGAAATGAAGAACTTGTACTTAGAGATGTTGGATGATATGGTTTTGCCAAATATATATACTTTCAATACAATGGTAAATGGGTATTGTAAGTTAGGGAATTTGGTTGAGGCAATTGTGTATGTAAGATTGATTTCGCAGGCTGGTCTCTCTCCGGATACATTCACTTATACTTCATTGATTTTAGGTCATTGTAGAAATAAAGATGTAGATGGTGCTTACAATGTGTTTAAGCTAATGGTGCGTGACGGCTGTCGAAGGAACGAGGTTTCTTATACCAATCTCATACATGGGCTTTGTGAAGCAGGGAGGATTGATGAGGCTCTGAAGTTGTTCTCACAAATGGGCGAGGATAACTGTTCTCCCACCGTTCGAACTTATACGGTTTTGATATGTGCTTTGTGTGGCTTGGGAAGGAAAGTGGAAGCCCTAAAACTTTTTGGAGAAATGAGTGGAAGGGGTTGTGAGCCTAATGCTCATACTTACACTGTGTTAATTGATTGCTCCTGTAAAGAAAGTAATCTCGAGGATGCCAGGAAATTAATAGATCAGATGCTGAACAAAGGTTTGGTTCCCAGTGTCGTGACATACAATGCCTTAATTGATGGGTACTGTAAAGTGGGAAGGACTGCTGATGCATTTGAAATTTTGGGTCTTATGGAATCAAATAATTGTAGTCCAAATGCTCGCACATACAATGAATTGATTAGTGGATTTTGTAAAGAAAAAAAGGTGCACAGGGCAATGTCACTGCTTAATAAAATGTTTGAGCACAACCTATCACCAACCCTTGTTACTTATAATTCGCTAATCCATGGTCAGTGTAGAGCTGATCATTTGGATAGTGCTTATAGATTGCTTAATTTGATAAAGGAAAATGGTCTTGTTCCTGATCAGTGGACTTACAGTATTTTTATAGACACTCTATGCAAAAGAGGGAGAGTGGAAGAAGCTTATGAACTCTTCATGTCCTTCAAGGAAAAAGATATTAAGGCAAATGAAGTGATATACACTACTTTAATTGATGGATATTGCAAAGCTGGGAAGGTTGATGAAGCCCATTCTTTGTTCAAAAGAATGATTGCTGAGGAATGTCTGCCAAACGCAATAACTTACAATGTCTTGATAGACAACTTGTGTTCAGACAAAAAAGTGCAAGAAGCTCTATTGCTTGTGGATGAAATGATAAAGATGAGTTTGAAGCCTACAGTTGAAACATATACAAATCTCATCGTGGAAATCTTGAAAGAGGGTGACATTAATCGTGCTGATAGGACTCTTAACCAAATGAAATCCTCAGGATGTCAGCCTGATGTATTTACATATACTACATTTGTGCATGCATACTGCAGTCAAGGAAGATTGGAAGAAGCAGAGAATGTGATGGTTAAGATGAAGGAAGAAGGAATCCTTCCTGACGCATTGACATACACATTTTTAATTGATGGATATGGGCGCATGCAATTGATTGATTGCTCCTTTAGTGTTCTGAAGCGAATGTTTGATGCTGGTTGTGAACCTTCTCATTATACATATGCATTTCTGTTTAAGCATTTGGTGAAGGAAATGCAGTTGAAAAAAGATGGCTGCACTGTTGAAGATTCGTTTACTCCAGGTTTCATTCCAATCGATTTAGCTAATGTCTGGAAGATTATTGATTTTGATGTAATATCTCTACTGTTTAAGAAGATGGTTGAACAAGGCTGCAAACCTAATGTTCATACCTACAGCAAGCTTATTACCGGACTTTGCAGGGTGGATCGCTTATATGTAGCACTAAGGTTGTTGAGTCAATTACAAGAAGGTGGAATGTCTCCCAATGAGCCTATTTATAATGAACTTCTTAGTTGTTGCTGCAAGTTGAAAGTTTATGTAGAAGCAATGAGGTTGTTAGATGCCATGGTTGAGAATGACCATTTGGCACATTTGGAATCCTACAAGCTGCTTATTTGTGGGTTATGTGATGAAGGAAGAAAAGATAAGGCTGAATCAGTATTTCGTACTTTGCTATGTTGTCATTATAATTATGATGAAGTGGCTTGGAAAGTTCTTATCGATGGCTTACGTAAGAGTGGCTACAATGATGAATGCTCGAAGTTTTTGAGCCTTATGGAGGAGAAGGGTTGTCAATTTCATCCTCAAACATATGGAATGTTGATCAAGGGACTTGATGTGACATAAGATGATGGTTGTTGGTATTCTTTTCCACGTACATGATGAAGAGATTTTCCAAACTAAGTACATAACGGATATCAAATTCTTCTTACTTTTTAGAATGAGAATATGATCAACACTAAAAACCTGTGTTATTCATGAACGGAATAGCTACTTCTTGAAATGCAGATTTAGTTATTTTGCCAGCTATTGTATCTGTGGCGCTACGAAAAGCATTTTGAAGATCAGGATGTGAGTTAGGCTCAATTTTTTTCACATTTCCATAATCATTTTAGTATTCTTTCCATTAAAATCCACTAAAAAGTAATATATGCATTGCTCTTTTTTCTCCTTTTCTTTTTGCTTTGTTTTTGTTTTTTTTTTTTTTTTTGGTCTTTAGTCACAGAACTACTTTTAGCTTATGTCTTTTTTCAACCTTCAATATCTTTAAACAATAGGACATTGTTCATTTTTCAACCTTCAATATCTTTCAATGTAGTTTAAGCAGAGTATCATTTGTCATGACTGCTAATTGTGATGCTCAAAACATGATGATTACTGATTTATTGTTCTTCCCCAAACTGATATTTTGTGTCATGGCTCATCTTAACTTGGAAGGTTTTTGGGACCATGCATGTTATATCTGTAAATTTTTAAAAGCTTTACATTATTATGATGCAAGTTAAGCCATAAATAAAATATGGAAACGAAATATAGAAGTGAATGTTATTGTAAACTCCTTGCTCAAATATAAGGGTCAATGTCTGCTTTTTTCTCTGATTTCTCTTGTGTATATTTACCTCTTTTAATCTTGTAATAATACATTACTATTGTCATCGATTTGATTTGAGCATTAATTATATAATACAAGACTAATTGTACTGCAGCTTAACAATCACAGTTTAGTCTTGTGCCTACTATTGTGCTGATCCCTATCACTGTAATTTCAGGAGCAACAAGGCATAAAGTGGAGTCAAGGTTCAGTCAGAGCATGTGGGCTTATTTCTCAAGTGCAAGCTGCTAGAGTTGATGTGAGTCTATCCTGTCTCAATAGACTTTTGACGTGTTGAATATTTGTATATGTTAAATATTTTCATTTCCATTTCACTCTTGAAATTGAATTTAATTTTGAAAGTATATTAGCTCGTGGAACGTACTTTGCTGCCGAATTTTATGGAAGTAATTTCTAAAACTTTATGCTAGAATCTTTCTAAGATGCAACAAGGAGCTAAGTGAAGGAATTCATCTTGCAAGGGTATGTTATAGAGGGGGGCTGCTATATTGCATACCTATTTGATCTTCCTACCCCACTACTTTTTTTATTATCATTAGATTGGATTCAAATCAACGGTTCCAAACACTTTTAAATTAAACTAAAATTAACAGTTACACTGACTGGTCCCACACCTCCATCTCTCTATGTCTTTGTCCTACACATATTTTTTCTTGTGTCCATATCGTTTTAGGTTTACTAATTTCTTAACATCTATGCATGATGTGAACCTTTTCGATTTTAAATTGTTTGTTCTACTTTGCTTTTGCATTTTTCAGTTATTTTAATGAGAAGTGAAGTAGCTGCACCAAAATTTTTTTTGAGAATGTGTTGAAGTCGATTTAATGCGACCTTCGAAAATGTAATATTGTTTGAGAAATACAAAAACCATTAATATAGCCCCACCCAATAGCTTAAGCTTTTGGGTTGAATTGGTTCTTTATATGGTATCAGAGTCTCTTTGTCACGGGTTCGATCCTTACCGGCACCGCCCTCCATTTAATTAATAATTAATCAAGTCATGTGGAGTTTCTTAGCACAGGTAGGCCGAGTCTGATGCATCATCCACCTTTTAAATCCAATGGGCTCTTGTGTGAGAGGGCGTGTTAGAGAAATATAAAAACCATTAATGTAGCCCCATCCAACACCTTAAGCTTTTGGATTGAATTGATTCTTTACAAATATAGAAACTTCCCAAGGAAAGAGAAGCAAGGGGGAGAGAGAGAGAGAGAAGAAATCAATGTAACATAGAGAGAGAAACAATAGGCATAGTTGGTCGAGAAAAACGAGGGAGAGTGAGAACAAAAGAGAGAGAAGCAAAATATAGGGAGAGAAATAATGAGGTAGAGTGGTGTAACTTTTTTTAAAAAAAGAAAAAGAAATTATTGTATTTGGAACAATTGATTAGAATCCAATCTAACACTGATAAAAAGATAGTAAGATTAGGAAGATTAAATAAGTAGGCAATATGACCGGCCCCATGTTACAGCTACCCTTTTTTTCGTATTTTCTTTCGCGGTAATGGTAGTATCTTGTACCTGAACTGGCGGCTCACTTTTTCTAAGTAATGGGAAAGAGGACCGACACATGCCACTAAAAGACTCTACTGAGATAAAGATGAGCTGTCAAAAACGTAAAGGAGGTAGGATGAATAGTTGGTCAGATCTAGTATGGACTGTACATGGACGGTAGTTGGAGTTGGTGGCTCTCTTAGGGTTTCCTTATTTGGGATCCTAGGGAAGAGCATCAAGCTGAACCATGCGAACAACTTGATTCACTATCTCTCTTCAACCTTTTTAACGAAATGTGACAAAGCAAAAGGAAAAAAAAAAATCTATGGACCGATCCCATCATCTCCACCCTATAGGAAATGCGAGATCTCCCCAAGGATGCCTTTGGTATCCTGGGGTCGCAGACCGACCATAGAACCATATTCAAAAAGTGGAATGCATCAACTATCTGCTCTCAGATTAGACAATAAGGGTTGGAGAAGGGCAATCACTCATTCTTAAGACCAAAGAATCAAGTGGAAGGGGGAGCCCGTTCTTGGTTATCCTGTAGCTGGATCCTTTGGAACCACAAGAATCCTAAGTTAGAATGAGATTTTGACTCAGCATCTTTTGAGATTTTGAGAAGAGTTGCTCTTTGGAGAGCACAGAACGATGAAAGTTATAAGCTGTGTTTGTGGGGGTGTTGAGTTATTGTCTTTTGTCGGCCTTTATGGTAGAATTAGTCGGTGGCTTACCCTGTGGCAGATGTTAGTTGTTCTACGATATTTAGAATCGTCGTCAATACCTCAGTGTAGGTTCGGGATACTCCTTTGTTCTGCAATTCAGTGCTATTTAAATCAGTGTTTTAAAACCCCGCCTCGCCCCCCGGGTCAACCCTGACCCCTCCCCTCTGAGAGTTGGGGTCACAAGTTGGACCCTATATGCACATCGACCCCTCTGACCCCCAAAACCCAGCCGGGTTTCAGTGACTCCCGGGTCAGAGGGGTCGAAGGGGGTCATTGCATTTTTCTTTTTTTCAAAAAAATTTCCGTAAAACAACGTCGTTTTATTAAATAAATAAAATAAAAATGCTTGCAAACCTTAATCTTATCATTCTCTTCTCTCCCAGCGACCTAGACGCCTTCAATCTTCACCTCGCTGCCGTAAATCTTCTAGAAAAGGTAAAAATTTACCCATTCAAATGAAATCCTTATGGTCGTCGATGAACACAAAAAATCATTCTTACTTTAAATTTTAATTTGTTAGGGATCTTCTCAAAAGAGGCAGAACCGGGTCAGCGTAGTGATCCCATTATCTTGTGGTTGTAATTGGTGAATTATATTAAGTATATTTTGAATCTTTGATGATTGATGGTTTATTTTTTAATATTTTCATATAGGATATATATATTTATATTTTTTTAATATATAAAACTGGGTCAGCGTAGTGACCCCGTGACCCCCCGGTTTAACCCGTGACCCCATGACCCCTGACCTCGGCCGGGTCGATGGCCGGGCCGGGTTTTTAAACACTGATTTAAACTAACCCATTAAGAATTCTCAGATGTAGTAGTACTAGCAATGGCAAGTGTATCTTTGATGCTCTCATAAATTCTCCTGAGAGGCCACAATTATCGCGAGCAAACATATTAATGACGAGGAATGCATTTTTGCTATGCTACTAATACTTGCTCTGCTATTCTTCCCAAACTGGCTGAGGAAGAATTACGAGGCATAAAACAAAAAATATGCGGATTCAAGGAGTAGGATTTGGTCCGAAGCAATGTTGCAATTTACAATATGCAATACTGCTAATTGTTGTGATCAGTGTTATCTTTCTCAGCTGAAATATTTACTTTTCTATGTTTCAAATTCAATTTGGTTTTGATTTTCCTCATCTTTCAGAGATATTGTTGATTAAGCAATTACATTTTGAGTGCAGCAGTAGCAGCTTAATCTGATGAGCTCTGGCAAAAGGTTAGTACCATGCTAATGAGATGCACAAATTGCTTTGGGCTAGTGCTGGTATAGCTTGTGCACATGTCTACAAGTTTGGTTACACCACAAAGCTGGAACAGAAGGTGAAGCATAAGTCATTTGTGAAACACATACCAAAACCTCCACATGGATTCTTTAATTTTTTAAGGTAGTTTATGTGATGGATACTCAACCTATGAAGCACCGAATACTCCGAATATTTTTTTTCCAACGTATCGGATACGCATATCAAAAACGTATTGGAAACGTATTGTATCATATCAGCGAATTAACGGTCGTATTGAGAACGTATTGAGAACCTATTGAAAACACTGTGTCGGAGTCGGTGTTTCATAGTACTCAACTACCAGAAGAGAGGCAAATACATTTACATATTCTACCCAGAGGCATGCCATTCAGTCACAGGTTTGGTAGTTTCTTTAGAATGTCTTATAAGGGAATCTTGGAAAACAAAAGATTTCCTCATTTAAGTCCTGCACAGGAGCTGTAATAAAATTGATTCTGTAAATCTCATCTGTTAATTTTAGAAGTGATAATCATAATAAGTTCCAAGTTTGTTTTCAATCCTATGTTCCATGCCCAAAATATGAACATTAAGTGGGACCATTATTTAATATATTAATAGTTGAGATGCGAATAAACCTTTCTTGACCAAATGCCAAATGGTATACTATTTAGTTACCGTTACGGCAAGTAGGATAGCAAGATTCTCTTCAGAAAAAACTGAGCAAAGGCATGCTAATAATTGTTTCTATATTATTATATGGGTTTATCATCTATCATTTAACATGATCACAAAAAAATTTCTACACACACAACATTTTGTGGGGCCCGCAGCAAAAAAACAAAAAAAACTCTGGCACGTAAAACGAATCTCTATAACATTACACAATCACTTTTCCTATAACATAATTCTTATAAAACCCTTAATATATATACTCCTATTAGCCACAAGAATATTGTATTCCACTGCTTATATTTGTTCTAATCAAAGATGTTAAGATATTGTAGAAGGATAAAAGCGATTGAAGCTATACAGATCAAAACAACTGTAATGAATGAAAGGCTGTTGACTTTGTTCTTTCTTCTTTTTCGAGAAAACATGTTCAGTATTCCTTTATCAAATTTGGAAAAAAGTAATATAACTGACTTTTCCATTTTATCCTCCCTTTTATGGTTATTGCCTCGTACGTCTCATATTTTTCTATTTTTAATAAAGGAGTACATTCTCTCCTAGTATACAAAATATGCTCCTTTTGGAAGAGCACAAAAGCGGTTTTCATTAACATATCATTACCAATTAAAGTCAAACTCTCCATAGTTTGTATCTAGATGTCAAAAGAGGTTATAATATGCGGGTCAATTCGTAAAAAAATTTGTGTGGTATTCATATTGAAAAAATTGACCCACAAAAAATTCGTGTCATGTCACGTGTCAAATTTGCGTTGATCCATTTTAATTTTGACCCATTTTTGTAATTTTTTTGGTCAATTATCGTTTTGACCCCTTATTTTGCATGTTATTCGTGTCGTATCGTGTTAACCCGAATAAATCTATATCGTATTCGTGTTGAAGATTTTGACATAAATAAAAATTCGTGTCGTGTTCGTGTTGATATATTCGTGTCATGTTCGTGTTAATGTATTTGTGTCGCGTCAACTCATTTTAACACCCTTGTATCCACATCGATATGATACTAATACCTCTGAATTATCTTTAATATTTTATTTTTGGGTTTTATTAATCTCATGTTAAAGGAGATAAATTATCTCATGTCATAGAGATAAATTTGTGGGTTCCACCATCTGAAAAATAAAAAGAAAAGAAAAGAAAAAGGTGGCACAGTTATCGAAGGGTGTGCAGGAGAGAAAGTTATCACATGTAGCATAAGAGTAGTTTTTCCCTTTATTTTTTATTTTTATTATGAACAGCCAATATTTTCTCTTATATGTTCAGTATCATATATGACCATTCACTTTGTCATACATTGGCTTTACAATATAAACACTATCAAATCCCACCCCTTTATCAAACAATTTAGTCCAACACAGTTTATACGACATCTGATCATTGGGAAAACTATGAAACTAGGTGATACACCACAATCAACTTTATATTCAATTGTTGCATACAGTTTCTATTCCAAGAGCCCCAGGTTACAGAGATTACTCTCTTCGTTCTGCATATAATATGGCACCGAAAACTTCCAAATTTCTCCTATCCCAGATAAAATCAAAATAAAAAGGCATTATACTCCAATATAAGGTGTCATGCAATGTACAGTATTTATCTGTTGCCTTATGGAAATTTTTGGTCTACTCATTGGTTGTCTTTGTAAAAATATGATAGAAATGGAGCAAACTTATGGTGATTCGGGACCACAGAGTATTGGGCGAGATTGAGGTGAGAGAAAGAAAGAAAAAATTGATGAGAGAGGAGAGAGAAAAAAAATAAAAAATAATACAGATGTCAATCTTTGAATGGAAGAACCACGATGGTCCGAGAGCGTATTAAAAAATTCCATAGAAATGGAGGTACAGCAGCATCAACCTAACGGTCTTAGCTAAGCCACCTCAAGATTATATATTTTATTCCATTCGAATATTGATGTGAAATAATCTTTATGATATCCAGTTCATGGATTCCACAAGAGAAGTGGGACACTGACCATTTTGTCACGTTTGGACAAAAAAATTACCAGACTGCCACAGTAACAATAAATTTTGTCAAAATACCACGCGGCATAATTCGCTACACAGTGTAACGAAATATGCATGCAAGTAATTCACTACACAATGTAGCGAAATATGCCACGTCAGGATACTCAGAACCAAAAAGTGTTATGTTCAAAATTGTGAAATTCGCTACATAGGGTAGCGAATTTCAACAATTTTGTAGCGAATTTCAAAAATTTTGACACATCACACTTTTTGGTTCTGACATGGCATATTTCGCTACAGTGTGTAACGAATTACTTGCATACATAATTCGCTACACTGCGTAACGAATTATGCCGCATGACATTTTGATAAAATTCACTGTTGGCGTGACAGTCTAATAATTTTTTTGTCTAAACATGTCAGTTTGGTAACTGTCCCCACAGAAGTGATTATGATACTAACATGCCAAAGTAGGCCACTTTTGCTGCAGTTAATCACCACCAAATTTGTGTCATAAAGTTTGTGTTTGACAACCGACATTCATCTAGTCTAAACATAGTTGGGCTTTGGGGAATCAGGGCTCATGAAACAAACTGAGGCCTATGGAAAAATGACTTTTCCATATTGTCCTTTGAAGTTTGAACTATATTTTGACCAAATGTGAATCGTATAATAGGTCAAATACTGATTTGGATTCATAATTAGGCATATTAGAGAGTTTAAAAAGAAATCTTTGAACTTTGGTTGGCAGTGGAACAATTTTCATTCCTTTGAGACAAAGGAACTCAAAATATTGGAGTGAGCTATTACAAGCAGCATAACGTGCAACCACTCTGTCAATCAGTACACAAAGAAATCGATTCAGATGCCAATATAGTCATACCATGTTTAACTATCCAAAATTGGAACATTTATCTGTTTGCCTCTGCGTGCAACTCTTAAAATCTTGTAAATAGCTTCTTATTTTAATTTATCAGAAACAGCTACTTATTCAAAACCATTTTAAACTTTTTTGTTTTATATGATCTTTCAATGTTTTCTTTACATCTTATGACCAAAAAGTGTACCCTCAAAGGTTAGATGAATTCAAAAAGCAGGGAAGATTTAATCAAATTATAAATTTAATAGGCTTATAACGCCTTGCAATGTTTCACTTAATGGTGCTGACCAAAACTTGACACAAGAAACATTTGTCAAAGCAATGATTTTGCAAATAATTTTCCTCCTAGGAATCTTTCACCCACTGATTCTGTCACTAATAATTAAATAACAATATGAGAAATCCTATCCTTTTCCTCTTAAACCATGAAGTTTTCATGTCCACAGCTGTAAGAACCGAAGGCCCCAATAAAAGACTAGTAGTCACAGATGGGTCCAAATAGATCTTATGAAATAGAGAAGGAAAGAGGGCATAGGGGATGAATGAACACAATTCATTCATTATACTTCCACAAAAATTGATTATTGGCACTGTAAAGAACCTTGGGATACACCATCCCAAAAGTTAGCTCAAAGGGTGAGAATGCCCAAGGCCTTATAAACTCCACATTAGTTGTTCATCCAACCAATGTGGGACCCCCTTACATGAGAGCCCATTGGGCTTGAAGAGTGGATAATGCAACAAGCCCAGCCTACCTGTGCTAAGAAATTTCACAAGAAAAAGTGGGGGACGGCGAGACTCTGATACCATGTAAAGAACATTGGGATAACCCCAAAAGCTAGCTCAAAGGGTGAGAGTGTCCAAGGCCTTATAAACTCCACATTAGTTGTTCATCCAACCAATGTGGAACTATATATCTCAACAGACACCATTAGATTTTGCAAGCTATCAATCTGCAGGGTCTTCTCAGAGTTGAAGTGATTACCATAATGGGCAAAAGGGAGAAGCCAAATTCCACACGAGGTGGGAGTCATACAAAGACATGGACTAATTATTTAGGTTCATATTCCATTTATGAAGCTCTGCTTGTGACATTTTTCATAGTTTATGCCCAAATATAAATATGCATAAAACCTAAGGTAACCTAACTTCCCACAGTCATCAAAGTATTGATAAAATCATGTCATGATGGCAGTTGAAGAGAAAATTAAAATAGTAAACCAAATGCACTCACTGAAAGAACTACCAAATATAAAGAGCCATCCCACATGGAAAAGGATATTACTATCAATCCAATGAACTCAATTGGAGAATTTCCTCAATCACAAAACACCTAAACGATAAGCAAAACAATAGAACCATAACATCTTCAAGCTGTAAAAGAAATTTAATTTTAAAAATTGTATGTGAACTAATATTTATTGCTATAATATCCAATCCCACTCAAGTAGTAGTAAATAAACCATATGACTGTGTAGCCTGTCAATATGCATTCTAAATTCTCAATCTGACATAAATAGAGAAGCTGCTAAAGGGCTATAAATCCTAATTCATTATTTTTACGCCACTACAGTTTGACAGTGAAACATTCTTTCAACTTTCAAGCCAGACATAATTCTTGAGATGAAAAGAAGGTATTTTTTCTGCTTTAGAAGTGAAAAGCAAAATTAAGAAAATTTAAAGCCTATCTGTAAGAGCAGTAAAAAATCTTTGATGGATGGATTGAATATGATAAGAAAATATTCCATGCCATGCTAATCAACACTAAACTTGTCCCCAACAAAGATGAGTGTGAGTATTATTCTGTGTAACATATTCAAGATGCAAGCACAACAGCAAGATCTAATCTACCATTCCACAACTAACTAAACACAAGTGAAAAAGTTGACCATGTCTTTTGAGAGACCACCCTCAACTTCGCAACAGGAAACTCCATGTCAGATGCTCTACCAACTACCAAACATAGTTATCAAATGCGGATTGCGGCATATTGTGGCCAACCCCGAAAAACGCTATAACATTATAGTGGGTTGTGGTTGCGGAAATAGAAATAGATATATGACAGAAATAATGACAAAAAGAAACATTTTTTAAAGGCAGAGATAGCAGAAGTGACATAGAGAGATGCGGATAGACTAAAATGTTAGGAATGTGGCTTCCATACTCAAGAGGGGGGGTGAATTGAGTATTACAAGATTTTCGCAAAAGCCCCCTTCTAGTTTTTAAATAATCATTTCAAGCACACTTTGACATATAAATAGCTAATCAATGCATTCAAACAATCCATAGCATATAATGTATCACAATTGTAGAACTTATACTAGCACATACAAGATATCAAAGAAACAATTAAAGTGCTAGAAATAAAGAGTTTAGAGTTTAGAGAATTGCAAACACTATATATCCTGGTTCGGTCACCACCACTTGTGACCTACGTCCAGACTGAAGCCGCTCGATCAACTCTTTCACTAATGGTCAAGCTTCACGGGTGCTTGACAAACCTTTACAATCTTCCAAGACTTCGGGTTCTTGGATACCTTTCAAGACTTCGGGCTCTTGATGCCTTACAATTTTTCACTCCAAATTTACTTAGGAATTTGGTGACCTTTCAAACAATGGGTCTCACAACCCTTTCGACTCAAGAATACAAGAAGAGAAATATTTGGAAATGAATATACACTCTCAAAGTGTGGATATACAACTTGAAGCACTACGGGTATATGGATTTTCAAGATATGAGCTCAAATATATTTGATCTTTGAAATATATGAAAGAATATGCAAGTGATAGTGTAGAAGCTCTCAAAGTATGCTTAATGTGTGTAGAAATAATGCTCTTATATTTTTGAGTCATTGGGAATGCATATATAGTGTTTCTAAAAACTAGCCGTTGGAAAACTAGCCGTTAGAAAACTAGCCGTTTATAGCCGTTGGGAAACTAGCCGTTAGAAAACTAGCCGTTGGAAAATTAGCCGTTGGAAAACTAGCCGTTATAGCCGTTGGGATCTCATTTGAAAAACTAGCCGTTTTATAGCCGTTGAGATCTCATTTGAAAAATTAGTCGTTTTATAGCCGTTGAGATCTGTCGTAGTGGTAATTGATTCACAACTTGACAGCAAGAACATTGTTTCGTATTTTGGCTATAATTTGAGTTATACTTGTCTAATTAATGTGATCTTGGTCTCGTTGGAAAGATAAAAGAGAGATCTACAACTTTTATGAATAACACAAAATCCAAATCCATCATCTTGGATATGAAAAATTGTATGGAAGGCAGCAGCGAATTTAAGCAATAAATTCTAAGTTCAAATGTGTACTAGCTTGCTTCCAACCACTTTTTGTGAAAGATCTTGACTTGATAAATATGTTTTGAATTTATGAAATATGTCAAGTATCTTTTCCATGGATTTGAAAAACATGTTTGAAAAACATCTTGATTATGCAATTTGAAAAACATGTTTACTTTGAGAAAAACTTTAAGCTCATGCAATGCAATCTACCATATACCCTCACATATATTCTAAGTCCTAAAGATATATTCCAAATATGATTTTAGACTTAGCTTTATGTCTTGTGTCTTGGATCTTTTCTTGAACTTAATGCTTTGACTTGTTGGATATGACAATGCTTGACACTTTGTTGGTTTTGATCATTTTTCACCATGGTTATGATATTGTGCTTCTCTTAGATGTTGTCCATGGTTAGTTATCTTTGATCTTGGTGTTGCTCTTGATCCAATGATCTTGCCACTTTGATATGACATCACTCTTCTTGTGTGGCTACATCATACATCTTCAATATTCACATATGGTTGATGCTTTTCGCTATTGATCAATGCACTTCTCTTTTTGTTGTTGCCACTTTGTTATCATCAAAACGTACCTTGTATCTACATAAAAAACCCTTAAAATTTTCCTGTTACACATTTAAATTTAGGACAAAATTGACATTTTGCCTTATGACAGCAATATGGCCGCAAATGCGATCGCAATGGCCGCTATTGCGCGTTCCAGTGCGGCGCGGCGCGGTTTCTTGCGGCGAGGCACCGCAACGCCCATACGGCGCGGCTCGCGGTGCTATTGCGGCGCAATTAACTACTATGCTACCAAAGCAATTCAACCAGGACAAAAAATAAAAAAAATCATACAATTATTTCCTGCCTTATCAGAAATCCTCTACCTCAGAGAGAATGCTAAAAACTACCGATCATAATGAACGTTGCCTATTGCAATATTGAGTAACAAACAAATCATACACTCAACCCTCCATTTCTTCAAGAATCAACCCAAGCATCCCAATTGGAAAACAACCTTTGAAGGCCAATCATGATCACAAAAACTTCATTCAGTCAAAGACAGTAAGTATAGAGCACAAAATAAAATAAAATTACAACTCTTTAAGAGCTGGGATTTTTAGGGAAACTCATGTAATGAGCCACAACATTCAAAAACCAAAACCCATTGCTGAAAACAGAAAGAAGAAAAGAAGATTCAACATGAGCAGTGACTAAAAGTTTAAAAATTAAACACAATTAGGCCATTTCAGGTTGAGAAGTTGATTTGGGAATTGAAATTGGAGGTAATCGCAGCACAGCTTCCTCTGTCTCAATTGGGTCAGACCTCAGTATCTGACTCACAGAAAAAGAAAAAGAAGAATCACAAAGCTAAATAACAAAGAACCTTTTAACAATCCAAGTTATGCAATGCAACATATAACTGAAGAGAGAGAGAGAGAGAGAGTACTGGGTCTTGAAGCACAGGTTTGGTGTCATCCTTTGCTGGCTTGAAAGGAGGCTTGTGTTTGTTGTTGTTGATGTTGGGTTTCGCTGAGGATCGAGAATTGTTGTTGGTGTTTGGTTTGGTTGAAGTCTCTGAACAACTCTTCTTCATCGTTTCTGTTTTGTCTCTAGCTGTCAGCAACATTGAAGTTTTGTTCAATTAACATCAAAGGTACGACATTTGTTAGAAGATACAGGATATTTACAAAAATTTTGGATTTTTTTTTTTACAAATTACATATTGTATTCTTATGTGAGAATAATGTAGTTCGTAAAAGTTAGTATTCTTGCGGGAGAATATAATATAGTTTGTTAGAGTTTGAAAATAAAAAAGTTTGTAAATATAAACTGTCCCTCAAAGATATAAGCATGGACTTAATGACCTCATGAGATTAAAGAGAGATAATGTTAAAAAGTTTATGAAGAAAGAGAAAATATTGATCCAATGGTAATTAGATAGGTAATAAATTGATAGGGTAAAAATTTGGTAGTAAGAATATCCCTCCCGATTAAGTAAGAGTGATATCTTTGAAAGCATCTTAGTAGAAAGAAAGTAGAGGATATTTTTCAAAAGAAAAAAGAGTAGGGGATAAAAAGAAATTGAAAACTTTGAAATTCCAACTATCACACCACACAAGCTTTACCGTGTCAAAATAGTGTAAGTTTTAACCACAATATGTAAGCGTGATGGTTCAACATCTCATCTTTTAAGCAAATGGTTGGAGGTTCATTTCCCAATTCTGATGAATGGAAAGCATTATGTGGCCAACCCTTTACCACATTGTCCATTGACATGGGGCAAGAGATTAGTCCATGGCTACCCGGCTACGGGATACCTTGACGCAAATTAAAAAAAAAAAATAGTGCAAGTTTTCATTTTGTGATTTTCTTTTTTCTTATCATCATGTGAACTATTCTAGGAAATGAATAAACTAAAGTAAGGATCATATCTTTTTTCAATTATTGGTCAAGTTTTCTATGCAGCAAACCCTTTCTTTGTTGCCAATAGAAAAGAAATGAGGAGTTATTACTTTATTTGTTTATTTTAGGGATAGGAATGAGAAATTTGTGAATAAAGATAAAAGCGCCAAGGTAGGACCATAATAAATAAGAAACATTGTATATGAATCTAATCAAGAAGATTTTTCGGTATACAGTCAAAATGGATTCTGTGCCCACATAGAACGGTCACACTTGACTCAGGGCCCACCGCTATACCATTGCAATACGCTACCAGACCTTGATGGGCTTTGATCCAAATCAACATTAAATTAGATTTTTTTTATTTAAAAGTAGTTAATTTAAAAAAAAAAAATTGACACAAGAAGCCTGTCATTCTTAGTTTTTATTTTAAAATTTTAAATTTAAATAATATTTTAATCTAATTATGCAAAACTTCTTTTTAAAAAATAAATAGATTAAACACCGCCTCTATTTTACTCTATAGTTTTTTAATATGCTAAATTTTGAAAAGCTAATGCAATTAATGTCCAGAATACTCATTTGAGAAGTGCATGCTCTTCTACAAAATGTAGAATTAGTGTCTTCAAAATATATGGCAAATTTTATCAAGTTAAGTATGGTCTTGATGACAGTTGATCGATGTAAAATTAAGAAGTTATGTATTGTAGAGAAAAAATTGAAATGGTATTATTTATTAAAAAATAAAAGGATAAAAACTTGTTTAAAATTAAGGTTTTGACACTGTATACTCTTAAAGTACATGATAACTGATAAGCAATAAACATAACATTTATCATTCATGTTTTAATTACTTAGAAAAGAAGGGATAGGATATTGTGACACCCAAGTTATGTTACACCCATGTGACACACAATCAATCTCACCGTTAGATCGCTTATGTTGATCCAACGGTTATATTTATTTTCATCTTTGTATGGTCATGATTTCCCAAATTTAATATTTTATATTTATTTCTAACTTTGTATGGTTATGATTTCCCATATTTAATGCGTTCACTTTAAATTTGGGAAATCATGATCATACAAAGGTAGAAATAAATATAACCGTTGGATCAACATAAGCGATCTAACGGTGAGATTGACTGGGTGTCACATGGGTGTAATATAACTTGGGTGTCACAATATCCTATCCCAGAAAAGAATATTAAATATTTGTTGATATTTTAAGGTATTAAATGTTTATATTTTTTATCTAGTATTTTTTTTTATTACTTAATAAATATCTCAAAAACACGTTGACAAACCTTTAATAATTTGATCATATAAAAGAAAATCAATCAACATCAACATCAAGTACATCTTTATCCCAAATTATTTGAGATCGGTGATAGATAAACTCAAATAAAAGATACTAAAAGGTTGAAAAAAGATAAATAAATAAATATTGTATATTATGTAAGCAGTAGATTTTATTATTCCGCAACTGTGTATGAGACATGATTACAGTTTTGAACTTTGTTAAATGCGGATTGTTTAAAATGAAAACGTTATAAAAAGGAAAAAAGTTTATCGTATTTTAATTCAATTACTGTAATTGTAACTGCGTTTAATATCATACATAAAGTTAATATGAACAGATGCATATGGGGTGTTACAGAGCCTCCAAGGACCCTTAGTCTGCTCTGATTATCATCTCACCCGGCATTTTGGAGATTACCATTTTAGGTACAGTAGCTGATGGTGCTGAGGCATCGTGCTTTAAAAGGTTGGAGGAGAGATACTGTCTGACCTGATAGTTTGATTGACATTTCATTTTGTACATGACATGATGTCATTCTTTTGAGTTGTACATGCCATGTATTCTTTTGATGAACATAGGGGATATCTATGCCATGTTGATAGTTGTATATATGTTGTTAGTGATGTACACTCAGGTCTATATTACTTATTTAATTGCATCTCTTTCTGAATTCGATGTAACTATCTAAGTAATATCATGGACATTATTGGATAACTGTATGTATGGGATAACCTATGCCATTAATGACTGAGTAATATGATTCATGCCAGGATTATATTGAACTATAAATCAGGTTGAACTTTTCATGATGGGAATTATCCCCAGAGGTTCAAAATACAGACAAAATGCTGCCCATTTTATTTTAAGCGATGAAAATTGTAATACATAAGGAAAAAAAAGTTGACCAGGTAGTTTCCGCATTTAATTTATAAAGTATGTTGTGTTTATTATCATATGAATGTTAATTAACCGGCTGCGTACGGAGCGTTACAGATCCAGATTTGTTGTAAAAATATCTTCCCCCCCCCCACACACACACACATTAATTTACTTTAATTTTTATATTCAATTTTCGTCCCTATTATAAACTTAATATATGCTTTATATTTAAGGGAAAAAAAAGAGCAACCTCACCATTTATATTCAATTTCCTTACTGGTTATAACCACCCTCTAGGGATAGTTTTCATAAAATATTATGGGGAAGGATACTGTGACAGCCAAGTTGTGTTACAATCAAGTGACTACCAATCAATCTTACCGTTAGATCGATTATATTAATCCAACGGTTATATTTATTTCCATCTTTGTATGGTCCTGATTTCCCAAATTTAATACTTTATATTTATTTTCACATTTGTATGGTTATGATTTCCTATATTTAATGCTTTCACTTTAAATATGTGGAATCATGACCATACGAAGATGGAAATAAATATAACCGTTGGATCAACATAATCAATCTAACGGTGAGATTGATTGGTAATCACTTGATAGTAACACAATTTGGTTGTCACAATATCCTTCCCCAAATATTATTGTAAAAATTTTCTTCCCTATTATAAACTTAATAAAATGCTTTATATTTAAGAAAACAAAGGAGCAACCTCACCATTTACTTTAATTTTTATATTCAATTTCCTTACTGGTTATAACCACCCTCTAGGGACAGTTTCCACAAAATGTTATTGTAAAAATTTTCGTCCCTATTATAAACTTAATAAAATGTTTTATATTTAAGAAAAAAAAGGAGCAACCTCACCATTTATATAATTGAAATATAATCCTAGAAGTTCTCTCCATACTCTTTTAATATTTTGTAATAACAGATTATGTATAAGAGCACACATTTATTTTCAACCACCACCTAAGTTATAACTTTTATCAATTTGTGTTGAGTAAAAAGTAACTAGAGAGCCTGAAGAATAAAATTTACTTTCTATTATTAATATTCATAATTTGTAACAGAAAGAAACACTGAAGATATTACTTGATTGGTACTTTTCACTTTATCACTCTCACCTTTTCTCTCTTATTTACTTCTCTTAGTCAATATTGTTTACAACAACATATTTGCATACATAAACTACTTATTAAATCACACTCAGAGCAAACAAAATAGATGATTCTAGACATACAACTCAATATGCTACATATTTCCAATATTTGAAAACTTGCGCAAATTATCCTCAATAAAGTAGTAGCAATTGGTTGTGATCAACTCTATATAGTAAAACCATGCTTGCCTCCAGTAAGGATTAATGTATAGAGCAGCTGCAGTTGCCAACAAAGCTGATGTGTATGACACAGCAAAGCTCACACCAAAAACAAACATGTCAATTGAACTGCCATTGTCCCCATCAGTGTACGAGCCATTTGGTAAAGTAGCAGGTGGTTGTTCATGAGGATTGCAACTTTTGGGTAGTGGAGGTCCACAAAGAAAAGTATTGTCCTTATAACTGCTTTCATCAAAGGTCATGAATTGGCCTTTCCTTTCAGGTGTTGCACCTGATAAGTTGTTGTGTGCCACGCTGAATACTTCAAGGAAAGTTAACTCATTTAGTTGAGGAGGGATTTTGGAACTCAACTTGTTAAATGAAAGATCCAAGCTCTCTATTTGTTCCAAATTGGAGAATGTAGCTGGGATTTGCCCTGTCAGGTAGTTGTACGATAAATTCAAGGCTCGAATTTTCGTTAAGTGTCCGAGCTGGGAGGGGATACTACCAGACAATTTGTTGTAGGATAAGTCAATTCCACTCATATAACTGAGGATGTCCCCTGTATAAGTGTAGGATCTTTTCTTTGTAGTGAAGTCAACTTTCTCTTCATATGATAATTGAATCTGATCTCTTATATAGTTGCCACTAAGAAACAACTTGATGAAAATATTTTCCTCATTCTGAAACTGTAGTTTGCCCAAGCAACTTGGTATTGGACCAGAAAAGTTGTTATGAGAAAGATCTAGGATTGTTAAATTCACCAGTTGGCATATTTGATTTGGTATCTGCCCTGAAAAGTGATTACCTTTCAAAAGGAGAATGTTCAATCCTGGATTAATAAGTGTGAGGTCTTGTATCATATTATCAATGTTGGCAATTATTTTGTTGTACCTAAGGTCTAGTATCCCCATCATAGATTTTTCTATGAACACTCTATCGTTGTTCAAGTGGATTAATCTCACAGAAGAATTGGCAAAAGATGGTTCAAGACCAGTTAATTCATTATGTGAGATATCTAGATAAACTAGAGATTTAAGTTCCACAAATGTTTTTGGAACAGATCCTTCAAGATAATTGTAGGACAATGAAACTACTGCCAACGTTGACAAATTTCCTACCACACTTGGAAGCTTTCCCACTAAATGATTATTGCTTATATTCAGGACCAACAATGATGTTGAAAAGCTACTCGGGATGCTACCAGAAAGGTTATTGCCATCCAAATACAAATGCTCCAAGTATTTCAATGTTGTCAAAGCAGGTAACACGGGTCCATCTAGCATATTGTTTGAAAGTTTCAAGAATTTGAGAAGAGACCTATCCCCTGATATGTTCTTTGGTATTTCTCCAGAAAAATAATTGTCTGACAGATCCAATGTATCCAATAAGCTCATTTGGCCGAACTCACTAGGAACTGAACCTTGTATTTTGTTCATAGACATGTTCAGAAATAGCAAATTTGGAAAGATTGAACTAATATTGTTGCCAGGGATCAGACCAGTTATGACATTTTCAGACACATCAAGTCTCCCAAAGCTGAGAAGGGGACGCGATGGTAGCTGGAAAGTACCAGTAAAAGAGCAATTTCTAACAAGGAGTTCAGTCATTTTGTTGTTGTTTTCCAACAACCAGTTTGGAAACTCTCCTTCCAACTTACAACTAGTGAAATCAAGACTAGTCAAATTGTACTGGTAAAGAAGAAAATTGGGAAGCGGAAGAGACTTACTCTCAGTTGTTGAAGACAAACTAAGCACTTCCAACTGAAATTCTGGAATCCAAGTTTGCAAACTAGCTTGTGAGTCGAGTATGACTCTGTTGCCTTCACCATAGATGAACTTGAGGTTAGAATGATTGGCAAATGGTGTGAATGAAATAGGGACATCAAATTGGTTTTCTCGAAAACCAAAATACTCAAGTGATGAAAGGCTTGCAATATTGGAATCAAAACTTCCTGTAAAGTGATTATAAGAAAGTTCCAACTTCCGGAGAGATGTCATGTTAACAAAAGATGAGGGAAGTGGACCCTCAAATTTATTGTAGCTTAAATCTAACTCTTCCAGCATCTTAAGCTTGGACCAATCTGAAAAATGGAAATTTAATAAAAATACCATCTTAGAAGGGAGATAATGATAAAGACATAAATACATTCAAACAAACTTAAAACAAAAAAAAAATTGCTGAAGAAATACGTGTTGCATAACGTAAAAGGTAATTAATAACTGAAATGATTAATACAATTACCTGCAGCAGGAAGGGAGCCATTTATTTCACATGTCCTCATAGACAAAACTTTCAAAGAGTTCAGTTCCCCAATACTTTTGAAAAACTCTTTTTCCAGGTTAGTATTGTAGTCCAAAACAAGGACATTCAATCTGCTTAGAGTTTCTGAGCCTGAAAGATGTAAAGTGTGTTAAATGTAAACTGCAATTAAGTTTTGATCAAGCAGAATATAACTAAGCAAATGCATCTCAACTTAAGAATAATAAGGGGATAAGCAGATCTTGTTACAAATGCAAATACAGGAATTTTCAAAAAAAAAATATTGGGATTGAGCAGCTAGTATCATGAATTTATCCGATATATGTGTTATCCATCACTAGACAACTCATATCATTTACTCAAATACCTTGATGAAGAACAAGATTGTGGATTTGATTGTGACTTAGATCAAGATACTTCAAGTTGGTTAAAGCCGATAATCCTGTTATAGGTAAACAGGGAACTTATTATTATATATACTGTTATTCGTACTGACTAATACCCTTTTTTTATCACTCATAAAATGGAAGTATGGCATTAGAAAATATGCCTTTGTTTCACATATACAACATAATACATATGATTGGCAGGCAATAAATAATGTGTTCAAAACATGTAAAGGAATTTAGATGTGTTAAGCCATCAACTCTAAAAAAAAACTTCTTGTTTGGTGATGCGAAATGACTTATTTTATATTATCTCTCTGACACAAGAGTTGGTTAAATAAAATCTATTTTTAAGAAATCATCTAATTTATTCTAAAATACTATGAGATATAATAAAATATATATATTATATAATGGATATTTTGATAGTCTAACATAATCAGGCAGTACTGACCACTAATATCAAGCAATCCTTCCAATTGATTGGAGCTTAAATCAAGAGATTTGAGACGTCCCAACGCTCTTAGAGATGAAAGAAAATTGTTACCCAAACTCTCATTCAAGTTGGTCGAAGATAAGTCAAGGATCTCCAAAGACCTCAGTTTTTGTATATCTAGCAATATATATAATGATTAGAGTAAATTATATGTTGCAACCAAAAACGAATGTTGAAGATTTATGATGTAAGTGTGGCATTACTAAGAATGGATCTCGGAGCCAATTGGGTACATCCTAAATATAAAGACTTGAGGTTTGAAAGCCCACTAAGAGCAGATACAATATCACTCTCACTGAAGTTGTTGTCGGACAAGTCAAGGACCTCAAGCTTCATCAACGTGGAGGATAAACCTGCAAGGTATATAAAGGATGTTACATGTATATACTCCAATGCAATCAACATTCCAATAAAAATCACTGCTTAAGCTATATTAATAAAGGGTTTTATAATTCTCATTTAACATGAGAATTACAATTTTCCTACACACCCTTCGATTTCCGTACTGACACGGGTCCTACATATAATTTTTTCTAACACATGGGCCCCACATGCTTTTTATCTTTACAACATAAGATTTCAATTATCCTTCAACGTGAGAATTATAAAACCCATTAATAAAATGGAAAAAAGTTAGCCTACCTTGAATACGAAGATCTGAGTCCAATCCAATTCCAGACAAATACAGCTCCTTCAAAGACTTGAATCCCCCGAGAGATGGCAGGATGTCATTAGTCAAATTGTTCTTACTTACGTCAAGGACCTCCAGATTAAGCAACTTGGATGATAGTGTTTCAAAAGCTGAGAATATATATATATATATATATATATATATATATATATATATATATATATATATATATATATATATTTGTATTACTTCAATGTTGTGGAACAAGCCAACAAATTTTGGAAAAATAGGACCAAATCTAGAATAGGCTTGCATGCATACTAATTATAATTATTATTAACATTCGATGTTTTTATATTTTTAATTTTGGAAAAATAGGACCAAATCTAGAATAGGCTTGCATGCATACTAATTATAATTATTATGAACATTCGATTTTTTTATATTTTTTTTAATATTTCAAGAAAAGAAAGCCATATCTAGCCTCACCGTGGATTAGTGAAGTTGCATTGAAGCTGTTAAATGATAAATATAGAGACTTAAGAGATGAAAGCCCATCCAAACAAGATGAAATGCTGGCAGCATCTTCCAGTTTATTACCATTCAAGTCAAGGACTTCCAGATTTTGCAACCCTGCAAAGTGGAAACGATGGTTACGTCATAACAAAGTTACTTTCATTTAGTAAAATAATAATGATCGGGATATAGAGTTCACTATGGATATTCTTACTACCAAAATTTTCTACTACCAACTTATTACCTATCTAATCACCATTGAATCTACATTTTCTCTCTCTTAATAAATTTTTTAGCATTCTCTCTCTTTGATCCAATGATGATTAGATTGGTAGTAAGTTGGTCGTGGAAAATTTGGGTAGTAAGAATATCCTACCTCTATAGAGTTTGTATAGGAAATAACCTGTTGAATAAACTTTAAATGTTTTGTTAGTTTTATATTTAATAGTCTTAATTAAGGAGTCATGAGTTGTAAGAAAGTGAAAGGCCAAGAGTTGTAAGAAAGTGAAAGGCCAAGAGTTGTAAGAAGGTGAAAGGCCAAGAGTTGTGAGAAAGTGAAAGGCCAAGAGTTGTGAGAAAGTGAAAGGCCAAGAGTTAGAGAGGCCAAGAGTTGGAAGTTTAGTTTTGTGGTTTATGACTAATTTAATGTTTTGGTCCATGAAAAGGCAATCTAGTGCCTATATAAACTAATCCATATTGTAAGCAACATATCACAAGAAAAAGAGAAATACAAGTTTTGTCTTCTCCACAAGAAAATAGTTGTTTTTATTTCAAGTTCTACATTATAGTGATACCACAAATTGGTATCAAAGCTATGGAGAGGGGGAGTGATATGGCACTACCTAAGTTGACGAAGGAGAACTACGAGAATTGGAGCATCAAGGCTCTTCTCGGATCCCAGGACGCTTGGGAGAATGTTCAAGCAGGTTTTGTAGAACCACAGGACACTGGAGGCCATTCGGCGGCTCAAACCAAAGCGTTGAAAGAGACGCGTCCAAAAGACAAGTTGGTGTTATTCATGCTCTTCCGAGCTGTAGACGAATCCGGGTTCGAGAAGATAGCAAATTGTGAGACCTCAAAGGCAGCCTGGGACATCTTAGCAAATGTCTATAGAGGAGCTAACCGGGTTAAACAAGTCCGGCTTCAAACCCTTCGTGCCGAGTTGGAGGGAATGAAGATGAAGGACACGGAAGGAGTATCCGGGTTCGTTGCCCGGGTTCAAGGAATTGTGAACCAGTTAAAACGGAATGGAGAAGATATACCTGACACCAGAGTGGTGGAAAAAATCTTGAGATCTTTGACAGACCAGTTCGAAAACGTGGTTTGTGCCATAGAGGAGTCCAAGGACCTGTCTACACTCACCATTGACGAGTTGGCGGGTTCCCTTGAAGCGCATGAACAAAGAAAGAAGAAGAAGGAGGAAACTCTTGAGCAGGCACTTCAGACCAAAGCAACAATTAAAGATGAGAAGATGCTCTATTCTCAAAATTTTCGAGGTAGAGGACGTGGCCGCGGTGGACGAGGTACTAGCCGTGGTGGTAGAGGTCGAGGCCGAAGTCAAGAAGTGTATAGTGATGAGGTAGGACAGTCAAATCAACAAAACTGGAGAGGAAGAGGACTAGGTCGACGAGGAGGTCGGTCACATTATTCAAACATCGAGTGTTACAAATGTGGAAAGTTTGGTCACTATGCAAAAGATTGTAACTCGGACAAGTGTTACAACTGTGGCAAAGTCGGACTTTTCGCAAGAGAATGCAGAGAGGAGAAAAAGGTGGAGGAGACGTCCAACCTAGCCACAGAAGGCGAGATGAAGGATGGTGTCTTGTTAATGACACACAGTAAGGGAAGTCCAAACGATGACATGGAGTGGTATCTTGACACGGGTGCGAGCAACCACATGTGCGGACATAAGGACTTCTTCAAGGAGATGAGAAAGGTGGAAACCGGACATGTTTCGTTCGGGGATGCCTCAAAGGTTGAGGTAAAAGGCCGAGGTACGATCTGTTTCCTACAAAAGGATGGGTTAATTGGCTCAATTCGAGATGTGTACTATGTACCCGACCTAAAAAGCAATATTTTAAGCATGGGTCAACTGATGGAGAAAGGTTACTCGGTTATTATGAAAGACCGGGTATTGTATTTGAAAGATGAACAAGGTCGGCTGATAGTTCGGGTTCAAATGGGTAAGAATCGTATGTATAAACTAAATCTGAAATGTATACAGGTTGAATGTTTACAAGCCGAGGTGGAAGATAAGGCGTCACTTTGGCATCTCCGGTTTGGTCACCTACATTATGGTGGTCTAACCGAGTTGGCAAAGAAGAAGATGGTGGAAGGGTTACCTGACATCAACTTTGAAGGAAAGTTTTGTGAGAGTTGTGTACTTGGCAAGCATGCCAGGACCACGTTTCAGAAGATGGCAAGATTCCGGGCTAAGCAACCTCTGGAACTAATACATACCGACTTGTGTGGACCCATCAATCCGGGTTCCTTCAGCGGTAAGAAGTATTTTATTTTCTTTATTGATGATTTCTCACGGAAAACTTGGGTTTACTTTCTGAAGGAGAAGTCCGAGGTGTTTGATGTGTTCAAAAGGTTCAAGGTGATGATTGAGAAGGCAACAGGAAGCTATATCAAATCGGTGCGGTCTGACAGAGGTGGGGAATATACCTCAACAGCGTTTATGTCTTTCTGTGAGGAACAGGGGATAAGGAGGTTTCTAACAGCACCATACTCACCACAACAGAATGGCGTGGCTGAAAGGAAGAACCGGACTATTCTTGACATGGTTCGGTCAATGCTGAAGAACAAAAGGATGCCGAAGGAGTTTTGGGCGGAAGCTGTGCAGTGTGCTGTGTATGTGCAGAACCGATGTCCACATTCGAACTTGGATGATAAAACTCCACAGGAAGCATGGAGCGGTCAAAAGCCTTCAGTGGCTCATCTCAGAGTTTTTGGCAGTATAGCCTATGCACACATACCGGACCAGCTCAGAACCAAGCTCGAGGATAAAAGCAAGAAATATGTTTTTATTGGATATGATGAAAAAACAAAGGGGTATAAGCTGTTTGACCCCGTCAACAAGAAAGTCATAGTAAGCAGAGATGTAAAGCTCAATGAAGCAAATGAGTGGGACTGGAACAATTCTTCTGAGGTAAACTTTGAAGACGGAATCTCAACACAAATTATCAACCCGGCAAGTCCTGAAGCTTCTGATGATGAAGATGAGGTACGACAACCCAGGATGCGAAGCATACAAGACATATATGAGTCAACAAGTGAGGTACATTTTGTTTGTCTTCTTGCAGACTCTGAGAACATAAGTTTTGAAGAAGCTATCCGAGATAAGAAATGGCAAGATGCCATGAATGAGGAGATAGAAGCCATTGACCGAAATAACACATGGGAGTTAGCCGAGCTACCAGAAGGAAGTCGGCCCATTGGAGTGAAGTGGGTGTTCAAGAAGAAGATGAATGCTCAAGGGGAGATAGAACGATATAAAGCTCGACTAGTTGCAAAAGGTTATAAGCAGAAGGCTGGAATTGACTATGACGAGGTGTTTGCCCCTGTTACAAGGATGGAGACAATTCGGCTACTCATCTCACAGGCTGCTCAATACAGATGGCCAATGCATCAAATGGATGTAAAGTCGGCATTTCTGAATGGTGTTCTTGAAGAAGAAGTTTATGTGGAACAACCGCCGGGCTACATGAAGGCAGGAGAAGAGAAGAAGGTGCTGAGATTGAAGAAAGCACTTTACGGGTTGAAGCAAGCACCACGGGCATGGAATGCTCGTATTGACAAATATTTCAAGGAGAATGGACTTGAACAATGTCCATATGAACATGCTGTTTATGTCAAGAAAAATGGAGGAGACTTGTTAATTGTGGCTCTTTATGTTGACGACCTCATTTTTATGGGAAACAATGCCAAGATGATACAAGAGTTCAAGAGCACAATGACAAGAGAGTTCGAAATGACAGATCTCGGTTTGATGAAGTTCTTTCTTGGTTTGGAAGTAAAACAAAATGAGAAGGGAATCTTCGTGTCACAGGAGGCTTATGCAAAAAAGATCTAGAAGAAGTACAAGATGGAAGATTGCAACCCAGTTTCAACACCAATGGAACCCGGTTCAAAACTCTCTAAGTTTGATGGAGGAGACCGTGTTGATGCAAGCAAGTACAGAAGTTTGGTGGGAAGCCTACGTTATCTCACATGCACGAGGCCGGATATCTCGTTAAGTGTCGGCATAGTAAGTCGGTTCATGGAGGAGCCGAGATACACACATTGGAAGGCGGTAAAGAGAATTCTGAGGTATGTTCAAGGTACAGTTTCACACGGGTTACACTACTCGAGCTCGGCAAAATACAAGTTGATTGGATATTCTGACAGTGATTGGTGTGGAGACGTAGATGATCGAAAGAGCACGGCTGGTTATGTGTTTTTCATGGGCAACACGGCATTCACCTGGGTTTCGAAGAAGCAACCTATTGTGACACTGTCGACATGTGAAGCTGAATATGTAGCTGCATCTTGGTGTGTTTGTCATGCAATGTGGCTCAGGAATTTGCTAAGCAAGTTGGAGGAAAAACAAGTCGGTCAAACTGTGATCCGAATTGACAATAAG
Source organism: Gastrolobium villosum (assembly GCA_032173675.1). Classification (NCBI taxonomy): domain Eukaryota; kingdom Viridiplantae; phylum Streptophyta; class Magnoliopsida; order Fabales; family Fabaceae; genus Gastrolobium; species Gastrolobium villosum. The sequence goes on from JAVKPL010009553.1 coordinate 29,118, forward strand.
TCGGCTATAGAGCTAGCCAAGAACCCGGTAAATCATGAAAGAAGCAAGCATATTGACGTCCGATTTCACTTCATCCGGGATCAAGTAAAGGAAGGAAATGTGGAGCTAACACACGTGACCAGTCAAGAGCAAGTCGGGGACATCTTCACAAAGCCACTGCCGACGTTGCTGCTCAACAATTGCAAGAAGATGCTTGGGATGAAAGATGGCAGAACCATTTAAGTTTATGAAGGAGAATTGTTGAATAAACTTTAAATGTTTTGTTAGTTTTATATTTAATAGTCTTAATTAAGGAGTCATGAGTTGTAAGAAAGTGAAAGGCCAAGAGTTGTAAGAAAGTAAAAGGCCAAGAGTTGTAAGAAGGTGAAAGGCCAAGAGTTGTGAGAAAAAGGCCAAGAGTTGTGAGAAAGTGAAAGGCCAAGAGTTAGAGAGGCCAAGAGTTGGAAGTTTAGTTTTGTGGTTTATGACTAATTTAATGTTTTGGTCCATGAAAAGGCAATCTAGTGCCTATATAAACTAATCCATATTGTAAGCAACATATCACAAGAAAAAGAGAAATACAAGTTTTGTCTTCTCCACAAGAAAATAGTTGTTTTTATTTCAAGTTCTACATTATAGTGATACCACAAATCTTCATTTTCTTCGCAACCAGCTATGTTATTTAATGGCAAGTTGAGAGTCCTCAATTCTTTGAAGTCTATAAAATCCGAGTAATTTAGATACCGATGTCCAAGATCAGTACCCCTCCTCGTGTAATAAACATTGAGTTTTGCCACTCTCCCCGTGGTGGTGTTGCACTCAACTCCTTCCCATTGACAACAATCAATGTCGTCTACCCAGGACATAGGGAAAACAAGACGGGAATTTAGAAGGAGAAGTGCTTCTCTCTCTTGCTTCAAACATGCTTGACAGCAAATCACTTCCAATAAAACGAAAATAAACAAAAGAATGCCTACACTCTTCATTTTCATCTTCATATTTTGTTAACAAAACAATGGAACTTGGCCGTTTAAATAAGAATGTACCAACTAGTTTGTAAAATGGGGTCTGACGCGCTTTCCTTCTATTGTCATTGGATTCCCAATACTATTAAAAAAGCAGCACCAATTACTTTCCCAATACTTTCTTCTTTGTAACTTTTTTTTTTTTTTTTAAGACTTCTTTTGTACAATATGGGGCCTTTAACTTGTTTTTAAAATCAGCACTTTGTGATTAAAAAATTTGCGTTTAACATGGACGTAATGAAGGGGGAAGACTTGAGGTCAACCCCAATGCCGTGACTTGCAATCACCAAGAAAATCCTAACTAGAATCCAAATACCAAATAATTGTTGTTATATCTTGCATTTAACCTAAAGTAGTTATGATGGACATAAATCATGACTAAACAGGGAACCTGATATGAGTGAACACCGACTATGGATAAGGGTAAGTGTTTGAGATATGCTATGGAAAATACAGTGTGGTATCAGTGTGAATACTCTATGAATGGTTGAATTCAAGGTAATCTATCTGCCTTTATTCAATATTGTTTTGGTATTTTTAATAGCTATTATGAGCAATTATTACAAGAGAAATTGTGTGTAGAAAACGGGTATTATATGGATGCCGGGTAAAGGAGTAAACTCGATTATAAGCCTAAACCAGAATTGGGCTCGATCATTGGCCTCATAAGGGCAACGGGTTAAACCCAGAACAGAGCCATTTCATGTGAAGTTCACATGTGAACATCTCACTCACAATCATAGAGGCATTCAGATTTATACTTTGCAAGATGCAACAATATAAAATTATGGGAAAAACTATTCTCATTTTACATGAGATAATTTTTATCTCCTACACACCCTTCGATAATTGTGCCACCTTTTTTTTTTCTTTTCTTTTCTTTTTTCAGGTGGTGAAGCCCACAAATTTATCTCTATGAAATGAGATAACTATCTCCTTTAACGCGAGTTTAATAAAACCCTACAATTATAATGTTGAATGTTAAATCATTTTATTATTAAGTTCGTGGAGGGTCTTAAAAACTTAAAGCTTCATTTTTAAAGGTTCTTTATCCACGTCTGCGGGGAAAAATGGTCCACAACCACTTACTAGATTTGAAGTCGGTGGCGGAGCCAGCCGAAAAATTTAGATGGTGCCAAAAATTTTGACATATCAAATTTTTAAAATATTTATCTTAATTATACAAATTTATCAGGAAAAAAATTTATTATGAATCTAGCATAATTATCTAAATTATGTACTAAATAATTTCATATAACATTAAAAAATAAAATGAACAATTGTCATTGATTATATATCAAAACAAACATTTAAATAATGAATCAAACATTGTCCTAAGAATATGAAAACACACAAATATAATAATTATGGATTTTGCGATAGTCCTGTTACAGGAAACCCATTCCCCTCTCTGCAGACACATGCATGTTTTTTTATTATGTTGTTTTTTTCATAAAAAAAACATATATTGGTGGACCCCACAAATATTGTGTTGTGACATGATGCAACAAAAATCCTGTTACATGATACTTCTATTTACATGATACTTCTATTACCCAATAATTATATGTATAATAAGCATTGTCCTCCATCTTCTCTTTCATTATCTCTATTCCTTAAATTTTCAATATATCACGTTAGAGAATATCGCTCTTGTTTGCAACAGCCATAAGCAGGATGAAAAGTTCTCACATTTGGGAATTAGGTTTTTGACTATTCCTTGTGTGTACAATAACCCAAAACATAATAGTTTAATGGACTTTCATATTCCATAACTATAGACATGCTATTCATTTGGTTTCATGATTATTATTTTCAAGGGTTAAATGTGTGTCCTTTTAGTTTTTAACACTATGTCTTACCGGTAAGACATAGTTATAACATGAAAAATTACTTTTTTTTCTCTCCACGTTAGCTAAAGTGACTGAGAAAAGAGAACAAAAAAAATATTTTTTCATATTATAATTATTCCTTACTGGTAAGATATAGTGTCAAAAACTAAAAAGACACAAGGTTGTGTCCTTTAAAAGGATAAACTTTTTTCCCTACTTTTAAATGGGTTTATTTGGGTCCAAATTTTAAAATAGGTCAAGTAATTATTTTTGTAATTAAGTTTAGAAGTCTTTCTATTTTAAAATAATAGGAATAAGAATAAATAACATAACTGATTAGAATAAAATGATAAAAAAAAAACAAATATACAAGATAAAAAATAAAAAAGGTGAAACACAAAAATAACCGTACTGACATACGGTACACATTCCTTATTATTTGTTTGCATTTAGATGGTTTATTGTTATTTTGCATAGAGTATTTGATTTTCTATTTTGGTGGTGCCAAATTATAATTTTAAACTTATTAATTATATATATATATATATATATATATATATATATATATATATATATATATATATATATATAAAAACAAGCACATGATGGCTTGGATGTGGCTAGGCCACTAGTTGAAGTGGACAGCATCTTTTACCAAAAAAAAAAAAAAAAAGAAGTGGACAGCATCACTATATTGGGAAAATGCTGCCATTGTGAAAGCGCAAAATGCAGAATCCAGTAAACCAGTACCTATTAATTCAGAATACAATATTAGTACAAAGACTTACAATGGTGTGTCTAGATATTGATTTAAAAAAAAAAATGAAACAGGACCTAGAAAAAAATAACTTATAACTGATTTAACATTTTTATATTTAAATTTTATATAAGTGATGTCAAATAAGAATAAAAAATAGAAATTATTTTTGAAGTTAGATAACATATGCATTTTTTATTTTATTTTTACTAAACTATAAACATCACCAAAAATATCATTAAAAGGAAGAGCAAGCTTACCTTTAATATCCGAAGGTAAATGGTTCAGTTTGTATCTCCGAAATTCTTACAATGGGTATACGCTTGAAGACCAGGTGCTCTTGTGCCTCATCAGTTGTAATGCTCTGTTTAAATTCAGCTGACATGCATTCAAAATCGAGAACTTCAAGTTTCTCTAAGCATAGGTTTTATCATTTTAATATTTTTACTTGATATATATTCTATTACATCATTTATTTTTTAAAAAAGCTAAAGAACAGTTAAAGAAATCCCATAAAAATTATATTCATACAGGATTATTTATTATTGGAGTAAAGAAGTTATAAAAATAAACTAAAATGTTTCACATGTGGAAATGAAGGGCACTTTTCTATCTGCCTTGAGTCCCAAGATACACCCTAACTTGAGCTTATTCAGAGAATGCACTCAATCAAAGGAAACACTGATTCCATGGGAAGATGAGGTATCCTTGTATTTGGCTTGATTGAAACAATCACAATCCTTGACAACTTATGAACAATCTACAAATAAAAAACAAAAAACTTCTTGCAGCCTTAGCATTTTTTCCTTCCAAGTTCCAGTCATATAATAATAAACCCATACAGCAAACCATTAAAAACAAAAACTACTCATTGATAGGAGACATTACCTACCTTCAGATGACAGGATCAATTTTTTCTGCTTGGTATAATGACCCTAACATGTAAGTAATGAACTTGCGAATTTATTAAGAAATAACTCTAATTAGAAAAGAATTAATTAGAAGAGAAGTCTAATTAAAAGAATTTAAGTCTCCTAGTGAAAAGGGTGAATAATAACAGTTAAGGAATAAAAATACGGGTAAGTAAAGTTACCCCAAAATTAAAAACAAAATAGTGAATATTATTATAAAAATATTTTAAGTCAATATGTCAAGTTTGAAAGAGAGTTAAGTGAGCGGATAGATAAGTGTATATCCACTTAACTGATTGCTACAACTCATTTAAAACACTAAGAAACAAGGGGTGTTCATCAACCGATTCAAACCGCGGTGGCCAAACCAAAAAATCGAAAACTGAAAACCGATAAAAAAAAACCCGCAAAATTTAATTGGAGTGGATCAGTTTTTGGATGGGTCGGTGAAAACCGATCCAATCTAAACACATCCAATTATTCCCCAGTCTTACCATCTACCTACTTGGACTTTTCCCCAATTATAGCCTAAAAACCATATAACAAAATTCTAAATCCAAGACCCATTATCGTATCATGTTGGTGAAAGTGGGTTGTGCTTGATATATGTTATGTTTTTTTTATAAGATACATAATATATTTTTATTACATAGGTTATTGTTGTACAACAACTCTTCTATAGGATAAAAAAATGGGTTGCTTCGTATTCAGACAACCATATTATAAATTTTTTGTTGAAAGTAAAAGATGATAATTTAACTTTTTGTTGTACAATGCTTCTAAATTGCACAATAATCATCATACAAACTTTACAAAGCTGGTACATATAAAAGATATGTTATTTGCCAAATAATCAGTATGCAAATCTTAGACGTTTCAAAAAACCGAAAACCGATCCAATCAAATCCAAACCGAATAAAATTGGGTTGGATCAGATCGGATTTGAAAAAAAAAAACATCAAAAAAGAGTATTGATAAAATCATGTCACGATGGCAATTTAAGAGTAAATTAAAATAGTATACCAAAGGCACTCATTGAAAGAACTACCAAATATAAAGAGCCATTCCACATGGAAAAGGATATTACTATCAATCCAATGAACTCAATTGGAGAATTTCCTCAATCACAAAACACCTAAACAATAAGCAAAACAACAGTACGATAACATCTTCAAGCTGTAAAAGAAATTTAATTTTAGAAATTGTATGTGAACTAATATTTATTGCTATAATATCCGATCCCACTCAAGTAGTAGTAAATAAACCATATGACTGTGTAGCCTGTCAATATGCATTCTAAATTCTCAATCTGACATAAATAGAGAAGCTCCTAAAGGGCTATAAATCCTAATTCATTATTTTTACGCCACTACAGTTTGACAGTGAAACATTCTTTCAACTTTCAAGCTAGACATAATTCTTGAGATGAAAAGAAGGGATGTTTTCTGCTTTAGAAGTGAAAAGCAAAATTAAGAAAATTTAAAGCCTATCTGTAAGAGCAGTAAAAAATCTTTGATGGATGGATTGAATATGATAAGAAAATATTCCATGCCATGCTAATCAACACTAAACTTGTCCCCAACAAAGATGAGTGTGAGTATTATTCTGTGTAACATATTCAAGATGCAAGCACAACAGCGAGATCTAATCTACCATTCCAAAACTAACTAAACACAAGTGAAAAAGTTGACCATGTCTTTTGAGAGACTGTTAGCACTAAATTATATACATTTATATTATATTATTTTATGTTATTTAAGTGTCTTTGGGATGTTAATTAGTGTTTTTGCAGGTAAATTAAGCCCAATTGAGTTAAGTAAAGACTCATGTAAAAATAAAGGTAAGAAGTAAAAATGATAATATTTGGCTTGTTACTTACCTATTTTATTTATTTTTTATCTTCAGATCACATAAAAAAGAAGGCAACATGTGGAAGAAAAAGGAGGGATTGGACGGCTGTGATGAAAGGAGACTTTTCTGATGTTTTTGAAGAAAAAAAAAGGATATATCAGAGGGGATTGTTAGATATTAGATATTAGAAAAAGATTTAGAAAAATATAGAAAAAGTCTCTCTCTGAGTTTTTCTTTGTTCGTTCGTTTACATTTTTTTGCTTCTTGAGAACGATTCTGGGTTTTCTATTTTGTGCGATTCTGGGTAACGCGAGTATTGTTCGTCCAACATCCTTGACCTTGGAGTGCCTTGACAACGCGTCTTCAAGGGAGAGGATCACGGATCTGCATGCGAAGCGTTCGGTTTCCACACTCCTGGAGATTGTTCACTGTAGATCTAGATTAGGGTTCTTTTCTGAAACTTGGTAATGTTTGTTCTTTGCGTTTCGGATATTGTATATTTTCAGTCAATGGGTTTCTAGTTCTTTTCTTTTATGGGTATGATTGAATGATTGGATGAATATTTCTTGAAGTTCTTCGTTATTGTTTGTGTTTTCTCATTTGATTGATTCTTTTAAACCTTTCAACTCAAGAGATTCATGGGAATGAAACTTGAGTTTTTCAACAGAAACAATTTGGGAAATGCGTTTCTATTAAGAATCGATTGAACCCTTTTGGATTAGGGATAATCAAGGGTGATTTCTGATAATTTTCTAAAAAGATTTGGGAACCTTTGGAAAAAGATCTTCTTGAATGTTAATGTTGATTCTGGGAAGTTTCAATTAAACTAGTTGTAGTACTTCAGAAATTGAGATAAACTCGTTGTAGCTTTGAACGAAATTTGCAGGAATGCAAATACTTTTGTGTCATCCATGATTTTAAATGTACCCAGAAGCCCTTTACATTGATAAACACTTCTTTACTTTCAGATCATATTTTGATAGTTGAATAAGAATACAAAAAAAATCCTCTTTTTACCAAAAACCAATTAAATTCCAATTAAAGAATTTTTAATTCAGATTAATAAAAAGAAAAATAATTCAACCTGTTCCCTGAGAACGATAACTCTTTTCTTTGGAAAATATACCTCTCAACAAATGGCGCCGTTGCCGGGGAACGGTGTTTGATTTTATTTTCTTTTTGTGATTCTGTTTTAGCATTCTTGATAAATATTTTCTTTATTCTCTATTCTTTCTTACGTATTTTTCTTTTTATCTACTGACTCCAATTTCAAGTTCTTGATAGATTCTTGCAGAATTCAATTTTGATTTCAGTAACCAGCACTGCCACCAGTTTGCTGCTGAATTCTTGAAGATGGCAGAGTCGAACCATGGATCATCTGTTAATGGAGAAAGCATCAATGGGGAAGCCAACCATGCTCTAGTTGTGGTGGATGAAGAGCTTCCCATTGCTGAATATGCTATTCCAATACTTGATGGAGTAATTCCTGGTATAGTCCAACCAGGAGTGGAGGGAAATTTTGATCTCAAACCAGGGATGATACAGCTGCTGCAATCCATGAGTCAATACCATGGATTACCTAAGGAAGACCCCACAAGCATATCACAAAATTCATGAAAATCTCTGATACATTTTCTGTTCGTGGAGTGTCCACAGATGCCATGAGGATGAGGTTGTTTCCCTTCTCTCTAGCTGGAGCAGCAGAAGAATGGGTAGAAGATTTGCCTGCACAGTCCATCACTACATGGAAGGAGCTTGGAGAAGCCTTCCTTATGCGGTTCTTCCCACCCACAAAGGTGTGTGATCTGAGGGATGACATCACAGGGTTTAGACAATATGTTGATGAGTCAATCCATGAGAGCTGGACTAGATTCAAGGGGCTGATGAAAAAGTGTCCTACCCATGGTCTTCCTAAGTGGGCCACCATTCAGATTTTCTATAGAGGATTGAGTCACCAAGGCAAAACTCATTTGGATGCTACTGCCAATGGAATGTTTCTGTTGAAAAGGTACCCAGATGCTTTTGAAACACTTGAGAGGATAAGCCAAAACAGTTGCCAATGGCCTGAACAAAGAGATGAAGCTCAAAAGAAGGCAGCTGGACTTTATGAAGTAAGTGAAATCACTTCCATGGCAGCTGAGATGGTAGCTTTGCATAACACTGTTAAGGTTTTAGTCAAGCAAATGGCTGAGACCAAACAACAACCACCTGCTCAAGTGGCTGCAACCAATACACCAATCTGCTCACTTTGCCATGATGCCCATTTTCTTGAAGAATGCCCAAGTAACCCCTCTTCAGCCTTTTATGTTGGTGACTACAACAGAAACTATAACAATAGAGGAAATTTTAACCAAGGAAAATGGCAGCAACAAGGTGGAAATTTTGGCCAAAATCAAGGCCAAAATCTTGCCCAAAATGTTGGGAATAGAAATCAGAATCAACCTTTCCAAGGAGGGCAACAACCCTATCAACCAAAAGTTCCATTTCCACCAGGATTTAACTCACAAATGCCCCATGATCAGCAAGGGCAATCTAGTGCAGAAACTCAGCCTCTTCCAAATGATCAATGGTCAAATCGGATGTTGAAAAATCATGAGGCCATGCTCCAAAGTCATGGAGCAATCTTGAAGAGCTTAGAGACACAAATGGGGCAGATTGCATCCTCTCTTAGCAATAGACCAGTGGGAACCCTTCCTAGTGATACTGAAGCACCAAGGAAAGAGGGAAAGGAA
>JAVKPL010009554.1:0-39136 GCA_032173675.1 Gastrolobium villosum
TAAAGTTGTTATGCAACATAACGTATATGAAGTATGTCCTTATGGCTATATGAAAAGTATATAAGCATGCACCTTGCATCATACCGCATTTATTTTTACGCTTTGTGTGTGAAAGCATAGCATGGCATGCATGTACCAAGATCATATAGGCCTTGCTTTTAGAATAGTTATGTACAGGACCATGTGTTTGAGCAAGCATCATATAGGCATCCCGAAGGTACTAGGGTATGGGACACTTGGCATCAGTCCGCATAGGCCCACAGTTGGAATCCACAGCTCAGGTGCCATGAGTATATGATATCCACTGTGAAGTGCGCGCACGACGGTGCTAAAAGCGCAAAGGAAAGGCGTTATATACGCAATATATATGAATATGATGAAAAGGAAAAAGGAAAAGGAACAAGGATATGTTGAAGTGACTGTTTATGATTTTGTGCCTAGTTAATACTGTATATTATTGGTTTTGTTGCCACACTACTGGGATTATTCTCACCCCTTCGGGGCTACTATTTTCCTAAACGGCAGGAGGACGTAAAAGCATTTGAAGGAGTGATGTTTGATGTTGCTTGCTGATGCATGGACTTTCACTGTTACTGTTTGATTGATTGGATGACTGTAATGCTTAATATTTTGGTACTCTTGGATGACTGTAGACTTTATCATCTCTACTCTACCTATGAACAGCGGCTGTTTTGAAAACGTTTGTGAAAGGAATTTTTGAAAGTCTTAAGTGCTGAATTTTTAACAGTGCACCTTACGGGTGGTGTTTTTATGAGCAAATGAACTCCGATTTACTATTATTTTATATGCACGCGAAGCCCCCAACGTGCTCTTTCTAAATCACTTGAAATATTTTTATCGTCCGAACAGAGGTGATAAGAATTTTGAAACGCTTTTCGGACTTGTATTTAGATTAAGAATTCTATAGTAGCATATGTGACGTTAAAGACTCTAATTCCGCTTAGCAAACGACTCTCTTGGATGCATACAAGGGAGGGCGTTACCTTCATCACTTTTATTATTTGGAACGATCGGTATACTTGCCGAATTCGCAACAAGTTCAAATTCAACCAAATGGTTAAGTCAGTAAAGATGAGATCTATTATTCATACTGCCTTACCAGAATGCGTAAGTCAAACAAACATGCATCATCGAGAATGACATAAAGCGGAATCCGTACAATGCTTTGACCTCGGCCAGGTCATAAATAAAAAACTCGTAAGATGCACGGGCTTAGAAAATTAAATCGGGTAGAAAGATTATACCAATAAGCGGTGTAAGATACTCGAATAAATTAAACCAGTATAAAACTCATTAAATGCATAGGTTACGTACATGTATCCACGTCGACGTTACACCCGGAAAACCCGAGGTTCAACTTGGATACGGTTTATTCTATAACCCAGAGAAAACCGGGTTTTGAATATAAATCAACCTGAGTTACGACTCGGATACCATACTGATAAAGTAACTCAGACTCAAATATAAGCTTATATAATGCAAACACGAGTTATGATAAATGTAGCTCGATGAAAGCATACTGGATTGAAGAAATATATTCTACGGTAAATGACTATAAGTTAAATTCGGAATGCATTACGAATACTATGAAGAAATAGATGTGTTCAAAAGCGCAAATAAAAACCAGATTAAAACCGGCAATGTTCAAGCTAAATCAAAAAGGGGCCAACAGACCCCAGCAAATTACAAGCGCAACCGGCATTCCGGCCCTTCATTCTGTCTTACTGACAGGAGGATCAGTAGACGTTGAAACCTCCTTCCCGAATTGATCGGTCGGCTCAACTTCCCTCCCAGGCTAGTTAGTTGCTTCCTCTCTATCCTCAACAGTAGCACCTTTTTCGGATTGAGCAGCCGACGTATGAGAAGGAGACGTCGCAATAGGTGAAATTATTTGACTATTGCTAACATATGCACGAGCATCCAAGCCGACCAGGTTCAATGAAACATCCGAATTAAGTACTTGGAGTTGATTCAAGGCATTATAGAAGGACCCGACAATCGACCTTTCAAGTTCGCCGCGGTAAAGCTGGGCATTACGCTCAGCTTCCTTTAGTGTATCCTCCACTTTTTCATACATCCTTCGGAAGTCATGCATCCTTACGGCCTTAGTAGCCTGCTTATCTCGACACTTATCGTATTCGGCTTTGATCTTGGTCAGCTTGGTAGTGGTGTCGTCATAGTCCTTCTTCAACGAAGACAAATCATCCTTCACCTTTAAAAGCTCAGCATGTGTTTTGGCCTTCTCCTCCCGGGATGCGGCTGCCTCGCTTAATGAACGAAGATACTTCTGCTTGAGGGTTAGAAAAGGTCTAGCCAATCCGGCCATCTTCAAACAACAAAGTTCTAATTCTTCCACTTCCCTAACATGGGTCGTGGAGAGAGCAGATGAATTGTAGAAAGACTCGGGGCCACAGATCACATCCCGGAGAGCACTATTTATTTTTCCCTGGCACACCATATGCTTAACCAACTCGGGCGCTGGAGGAGGAGGAGGAGAAGCTCTCATAGTTTGATGGATGCCAGTGGAAGCCCAGACATCAGCATTGCCCTTATCTCTGGCGCTGGCCGTGCCGGCAGCACAAGTTGATGAGTCATTTATTTTACCGGGATTGCCCTGGGAAAGCTGGGAGGCCTTCCTTTTCTTCATCGGAGCGGTAGAGCCAGCCTTGATTTGGTTCAGCGCCGCCAGCTGTAACGCCCTCCCTTGTATGCATCCAAGAGAGTCGTTCGCTAAGCGGAATTAGAGTCGTTAACGTCACATGAGCTAACAAAGAATCTCATAGCAGTACACAAATCCGTATAAAAATTCCAGCACTTAAATTCTTTTCACAAAGGTTTTCCAAAATAGCCGCTGTTCATAAAAGTTCAAGCTAACATAAATATGATAGAGACTACAGTCATCCAAAAGTACCAAAACATTAATCATTACAGTCATCCATTTAAACAAACAGCAACACTGATAATCCACGCATCAGCAATCAACAGCAAAATATTACTCCTTCAAATGCTCTTGCGTCCTCCTGCCATTTCGGAAAAATAGCAGCCCCGAAGGGGTGAGAATAATCCCAGTAGTGTGGCAATAAAACCAATAATATAACAGTATTAACTAGGCACAAAATCATAAACAGTCACTTCAACACATCCTTGTTCCTTTTCCTTTTCCTTTTTATCATATTCATATATTGCGTATATAACGCCTTTCCTTTGCGCTTTTAGCACCGTCGTGCGCGCACTTCACAGTGGAATCAAATATACCCTTGGCACCTGAGCTCCATATGGATTCCAACTGTGGGCCTATGCGGACTGATGCCAAGTGTCCCATACCCCGGTACCTTGGGGATGCCTATATGATGCTTGCTCAAACACATGATCCTGTACATAACTATTCTACACAAGGCCTATATGATCTTGATACATGTATGTCATGCTATGCTTTCACACACAAGGCGTAAAAATGCGGTATGATGTAAGATGCATGCTTATATACCTTTCATATGCGTTATGCTGCCACATAACGTCTTTACCTCATAGTCATATAGCCATCACGGCACATTTTTGGCAGTTTCCTTTCATTATAATGGAACATAATATTTTTACGGCATATGGAGCATCATGTCACAATTTTATACCAGTAGTCAATAGTCACATTAGGCATCATCGCCTGACACTTACCTTTGCGTGTCTTAAATATTACCAAACAGCAGCGAAGTATCTCACTTCTTAAGCGCACCTAAATCAATTACAACCAATCATTTACAGTGGCTATTTACAGCAGAAACAGAGAGCATACAGCAGTGTCTTACAGTGGAAAACAGTGATCATACAGCAGTGTTTACAGCAGCAAAACAGTGAGCATACAGCAGTGTTTACAGCAGCAAAACAGTGAGCATACAGCAGTGTTTACAGCAGCAAAACAGTGAGCATACAGCAGTGTTTACAGCAGCAAAACAGTGAGCATTTTAAAACAGAAACAGTGGCACTTTGGACTTCAAAACAGTGGCATAAGTCTTGGTTTTTGGACATTGAAACAGTGGCATATTATGGCTAAAACAGTGGCATTTTATGCATAAAAACAGTGGCATTTTATGCATGAAAACAGTGGCATATGATGACTAAAACAGTGGCATTTTATGCATAAAAACAGTGGCATGTGATGACTAAAACAGTGGCATTTTATGCATAAAAACAGTGGCATATAATGACTAAAACAGTGGCATATAATGTGCAGAAACAGTGGCATAAATGTGCAGAAACATTGCCATATATGTGCAGAAACAGTGGCATATAATGTGCAGAAACAGTGGCATATAATGTGCAGAAACAGTGGCATATAATGTGCAGAAACAGTGGCATATAATGTGCAGAAACAGTGGCATATATGTGCAGAAACAGTGGCATTTGAGTGGTGATTTTGGAGGAACCGAAACAGTGGCATTTCATCTTCAAAACAGTGGCACATCAAACCGAAACAGTGAACATTTTGTCATCAAAACAGTGGCATATTCATAGGGAAACAGTGGCATAATCATACAAAACAGTGGCATATAATCTTAGGCATAACCATGAGACTTTCACTCTACAACTCATGCATACAAGTCATCATAAAATGGCTCCATCATTCTACTTTTATCATGCTTATACTTGAATCCAACACCACACATAATCAAAGAGACATTTAAGCACACATACATGGTTACAATGAAAGTGTTTCTAAGCTCAAGGCTTACCTCTTGTAGCACACCCTTCAAAGTCAAGAATCACACACCACCTTCTAGCTCTACTTCACAACAAGTCCTCACTTCCTATGGTGATCTATGCGCAACAAGGTGAGGATGAACACACTAGGACAGCTTCAAGGTTGAGGAACAAGGCTGGACAGTGAGGGTATGTGAGGAGGAAACTTACTCTTGCTTGGAGGTCTAGAGTCACGGTTTGAAGGTGAGGGAAGGAGGGAGTTGGCTTGGCAAAGTCTTCTTGCTCCAAGGAGGCTTGTTGGTGCGGCTAGAGAGAGTGAGGAGGAGGAGGAGAGGAGTTGGCTGCACAAGTGAATGGGGGCAGCCCCCTCTTGTGCGCATAAATAAGGGGAGAAGGGAGGAGGTTGCAATGATTTAACATCATGAAAAATTCTGATTACTTGAGGAGATGGGGCTGCATACAAGGGCTGAATCAAGCAAAGGGTTTGCTTCTAATTTACTCTATTCACATGCAAGGAGTGAGGGGGATATGATCAGGTTTGGGGGCTGTCCAAAGTCAGAGAAATTTCTGCACAATTGACCAAGCTATGCGCATAGAGTGGAGTGGAAGAAGTGCATCATGAGCACATGCAAGAGGTTCACTAAGTCAACAAGTAATTCAACTAGGTGGCAGCCAAAAATCTGCAATGATGCAGTCCTTGGTGCGCAAATTATGAGAGGGAAAGAGGTGCATCATGAGCACTGATTTGTGGCAGCCTAAACACTCATTTTGGGGCTGTCTTGTGCGCAAAAATGATGAAGATGCAGCCCCAAGATCCTACTTATGATGCATGTGGAAGCAAGGGCAGGTTTGACTCATGATGGGCTGCAAAAAGCTTGCAAAAATCTGCACAATGCAGTCTCATGATGGGAGGTGTAAGGGGTTTCTCTTGGTCAACACTCAAGTTAGATTTGTGCATAAAAAAATCTGCACCAAGACCCCTTCCATGTGCGCCTAAATGAAGGAAGATGCAGCCTAATATCATGCTAAATGGTACATGTGTCTTCCATGCAAAGGAATTGAAATCAAGTTATGCATAAGCAAGGTGAGGTGGCGGTTTAGCAAGAGAAAATGGCAGCTTACTAAGTCCTAATCACTCTCCTTTGTGCGCATGAATGAGTGGGAATCATCCTTGCCATGTGAGAGTTACTTGATACACAAGACACCTTAGTTGGACAAGGCTTAGGGGAGATAAGGGTGGACACAACCTTGGGCTGAATTAGCTTGATCCAAGAGCCATCCTTGGGCCATAGGCCACACACACAAAAGGATCCAATCACAAATCCAATAGTAACAAGTCCACACACACACTAGCCCACATCCAAACACTAATGCCTTCTAACACACACTCACATTACTCATAAGATTAAATTCACATGTCTACATATGTATCTTCCTATGATTTAATTTAATTAGTTACCTTAGTCTTATCCAAGGGATAAAGGTCATACAATTCACAAGCCATTACACATAAACCATACATCCGAATTCTACACATGTTCCTATAGCATATAGTACTTATGTATTTTGCTAATTATGCGGGATGTTACACCAGCCAGCTAGGAGGCTCATTTTGTTGATTATCCATGTCGGGTACTACAACAAAGCAATAAAAAGATACCATTAACAAAGTCGCCATGACAAATACGCAGATATAGGGTTAGAGAAAGCAATCCTGTAATACCCCATATTTTTATTAACTTTAACCTTATGCCTTTAGTTAATTGAGAAACTCAAACTTTTAAGTTTCGAGGACGAAACTTCTTTTAAGGAGGGTAGAATGTAATATCCCAGGAAAATAATAGTAATTTATAATACAATATATTAATAATAGTAATAAATTATAAATTAGTAATAATAATAATGGATGATAAATTGTGATTATTTGATTGATTATTATGCTTTAATGTTTGATTATTTGATTGGTAATGTTTGATTGGATTAGGATGAGTCAACAAACATAAATTGTTTAGATATGATGATTCAACAAACATAAATTGTTTAGATATGATGAGTCAATAAACATAAATTGTTTAGATATGATGAACCAATAAACATAAATTATTTAGATAGGATGAGTCAACAAACATAGGTTGTTTAGATATGATGAGTCAGCATGGAGTCAGTAATGTATAAACCCAAAACTTCAACTATAAATAGAGGCCTAGCCTAACCAAACCAATTCACTCTTCAGCATTTCTCCTCTACTACTCTCTCTCTCTCTTCTCACTCCAAAAAAAAAATTTATTTTAATTATTTTCAATTTTTATATTTTTCTGATTATCAATCGGTTCTCTGCCCCAAAATTTTCCCTTTAGAAGTTAGCGAAAACGGAGACCAGGTAATCCTAATCCCTAGGTATATCTTTAGATTATATTTTATGTAAAATTTGGTATGTGTAATCCTAATCCCTAGGTATTTTTAGGTTATATTTTATGTGAAATTTGGTATGTGTAATCCTAATCCCTAGGTATTTTTAGGTTATATTTTATGTGAAATTTGGTATGTGTAATCCTAATCCCTAGGTATTTTTAGATTATATTTTATGTGAAATTTGGTAGGTGTAATCCTAATCCCTATAGAGTCAAGGGTTAGCTTTATATGAATTTTTGATGTAATCTCGATGCTTAGGGCACTATAGTTATATTTCCTATTAAATTTATTTGAATTTTTCTTTGGAAACTCTTGATATGATGATTGAATTTGGGTTTTTCTATGATAGATGTTGAATATTAAAATTATGATATTATTGAAAGATTGAACTTGGAAATTATGAGGAAATTATGATATTATCGAAAGGTTGAATTTAGAAATTACACTCTTGATTGAATTGATGTGAAATCATGAAAACTATTTGTGATAAGATTGAATTGATTGTAATAAATAATAGTGGGAAGATAGCTTTGGGATGGTACCTCCTAAAGTGATGAACACAACCTTGGGCTTTATGCCTCCGATATATTTATACGATGTGAACAGAGAATATCCGTTCTTCTCAAAGTGGTATCTGGCAGGGTTTCCCGGGATACTAGTAGCATCTTTGGGAAGAGGTGTCTGGCAGGATATCCAGGACACTAGGAAAATGTGAATTGATTATGGCCAATGTGATTTGTTTGTGACTGGCAGGGTTTCCCGGGTCACAGGGTAGACTGGCAGGGTTTCCCGGGTCTACCATGGTTCTCTTCCCACTACTCCACTAAATAAACTTAATAAAGATTATAAATGAAATTTGATTCGATGACCGATGTCAATATATATTGAAGCTGATAATTTGATGTGATTATGATTAAGAATATATATGATAAATATTATATTGATATTTAATTTAATTAATATGGAATTGATTTATCACAATTTGATTATATATATTTGATTTAATTTGTTATTAATTACATTAATTGTATTATGATTGGGATTACCAGCTTTGCTGACTTTTATGTTTGTTTGACTGCAATGATCCTGCTGGGATGCGGGGGAGCAGATTTTCAGTGAAGCGGATTGTAAAGGATGGGGCTAGCTGTGGGCAGTGAGATCACAAAGCAGACTTTTCTGGCTAGTTTATGAGATTTAAATAGATGCATAATACATATTTCCTTTATTTAAACTTTAGTTTTAGTTTTGTTTTAATGTAATAAAGTTAGCCTTGCGCTTGACAACAGTACAAGCGCGGCGGTAACACTTCCCAAATTTGATTATTTTGAACTTCCGCTGTTATTTATAAAAATTATTGAATTTATTTATGCTATTATAAATTGTTAGAATTTGGGGTGTTACAAAATGGTATCAGAGCCCTTGGTTGCGGCTAGGGTTTGCTTTTGATACTGACTCGAGGGATCAAATATTCCTGAGTTAAATAAATACAAAAAAAAAGAAATAAAATAATAGGACATAAGATAAATAAATAAATCGAGAGAGGTGGGAAGTGAAGGGTTATTTTTCTTGTCCTTTAATTATGATTTATGTTTTTGAAATTTTGATGATTATATGTTTGGAATTATTTTGTGATTTAAAATTATTATTGATATTATTCTTTAATTTTTTTTATACGCTATCTTTAGTAACTCGTTCTTATTTTAATAAAAGTAATTAGCTTTCTTTTAGAATTGTTCTTGAATTGATTAAATTTTTTCTAGCAAATGAAAGATGATATATGCAATAAAAGTTTCTATTTGTTTAAAGAAGATATTCAGTTTCGAAACTTTTTTTTTTCTTTTAGCTTGGTTAAAGTTAACAATTCATTAATTTGTAGTATTTTAAATTCATTGCATCATATGTGTTCTTGTTTTCTTAATTATGCATTACTCTTGGTTGGTTGCTTATTTTTTTTTAAGGGGGTTTCAAAAAAAATAAAAAATAAATAAATAAGTTTCGAGGACGAAACTTCTTTAAAGGAGGATAGAATGTAATACCCCATATTTTTATTAACTTTAACCTTATGCCTTTAGTTAATTGAGAAACTCAAACTTTTAAGTTTCGAGGACGAAACTTCTTTTAAGGAGGGTGGAATGTAATATCCCAGGAAAATAATAGTAATTTATAATACAATATATTAATAATAGTAATAAATTATAAATTAGTAATAATAATAATGGATGATAAATTGTGATTATTTGATTGATTATTATGCTTTAATGTTTGATTATTTGATTGGTAATGTTTGATTGGATTAGGATGAGTCAACAAACATAAATTGTTTAGATATGATGATTCAACAAACATAAATTGTTTAGATATGATGAGTCAACAAACATAAATTGTTTAGATATGATGAACCAATAAACATAAATTATTTAGATAGGATGAGTCAACAAACATAGGTTGTTTAGATATGATGAGTCAGCATGGAGTCAGTAATGTATAAACCCAAAACTTCAACTATAAATAGAGGCCTAGCCTAACCAAACCAATTCACTCTTCAACATCTCTCCTTTACTATTCTCTCTCTTCTCACTTCAAAAAATTTATTTTAATTATTTTCAATTTTTATATTTTTCTGATTATCAATCGGTTCTCTGCCCCAAAATTTTCCCTTTAGAAGTTAGCGAAAATGGAGACCAGGTAATCCTAATCCCTAGGTATATCTTTAGATTATATTTTATGTAAAATTTGGTATGTGTAATCCTAATCCCTAGGTATTTTTAGATTATATTTTATGTGAAATTTGGTATGTGTAATCCTAATCCCTAGGTATTTTTAGGTTATATTTTATGTGAAATTTGGTATGTGTAATCCTAATCCCTAGGTATTTTTAGATTATATTTTATGTGAAATTTGGTAGGTGTAATCCTAATCCCTATAGAGTCAAGGGTTAGCTTTATATGAATTTTTGATGTAATCTCGATGCTTAGGGCACTATAGTTATATTTCCTATTAAATTTATTTGAATTTTTCTTTGGAAACTCTTGATATGATGATTGAATTTGGGTTTTTCTATGATAGATTTTGAATATTAAAATTATGATATTATTGAAAGATTGAACTTGGAAATTATGAGGAAATTATGATATTATCGAAAGGTTGAATTTAGAAATTACACTCTTGATTGAATTGATGTGAAATCATGAAAACTATTTGTGATAAGATTGAATTGATTGTAATAAATAATAGTGGGAAGATAGCTTTGGGATGGTACCTCCTAAAGTGATGAACACAACCTTGGGCTTTATGCCTCCGATATATTTATACGATGTGAACAGAGAATATCCGTTCTTCTCAAAGTGGTATCTGGCAGGGTTTCCCGGGATACTAGTAGCATCTTTGGGAAGAGGTGTCTGGCAGGATATCCAGGACACTAGGAAAATGTGAATTGATTATGGCCAATGTGATTTGTTTGTGACTGGCAGGGTTTCCCGGGTCACAGGGTAGACTGGCAGGGTTTCCCGGGTCTAGCATGGTTCTCTTCCCACTACTCCACTAAATAAACTTAATAAAGATTATAAATGAAATTTGATTCGATGACCGATGTGAATATATATTGAAGCTGATAATTTGATGTGATTATGATTAAGAATATATATGATAAATATTATATTGATATTTAATTTAATTAATATGGAATTGATTTATCACAATTTGATTATATATATTTGATTTAATTTGTTATTAATTACATTAATTGTATTATGATTGGGATTACCAGCTTTGCTGACTTTTATGTTTGTTTGACTGCAATGATCCTGCTGGGATGCGGGGGAGCAGATTTTCAGTGAAGCGGATTGTAAAGGATGGGGCTAGCTGTGGGCAGTGAGATCACAAAGCAGACTTTTCTGGCTAGTTTATGAGATTTAAATAGATGCATAATACATATTTCCTTTATTTAAACTTTAGTTTTAGTTTTGTTTTAATGTAATAAAGTTAGCCTTGCGCTTGACAACAGTACAAGCGCGGCGGTAACACTTCCCAAATTTGATTATTTTGAACTTCCGCTGTTATTTATAAAAATTATTGAATTTATTTATGCTATTATAAATTGTTAGAATTTGAGGTGTTACAAATCCATACTTAATTCAGCATCAAGATCCTCTTAGGACTTGAAAAGGATGGACGCGACACTAGCATGCTTATGTGATAGCAGATATGTGCCAATGGCAATGGCGTTGTCAATGTCAGACGAACTCAACTGGGAACTTGGAAGCGATAACTAGAAGGAGGAAGTTGATAATGATCAAAAGACCAGTACAAAGGGAATTTTCCCTCACCAATCTTGACGAGAGATGTGCCCAAAAACCATACGCTCTTGCCAGGATGGGCATTAAAGAACTTGTCTTTAAATTTTTTAAATGAATCAGCGTAAACTTGAAACAGTCTACGCTTAGGGATACCTCGAATGGTAACCCACCCCTTTCGGTCAGTTGGTTCCCGACCAGTTTGAGGAGTAAGCACTTGAAAAAAGAAAAAGAACACAAATATGGAAGCCAGAATAGCAAGATATGAGCAGAAGCGCTCAAAAGCTTTAATAAAACCCCAACCATTGGGATGAAGCTGGGTGGGAGCTATCTGAAGATGATTCAGAAGATCAATCTAAAAATCGGTAAATGAAAAATGGACGCCGAGTTGCGTCACGACATCCCGGAAAAAGAAAAAGAAAGGGGTCTCTCCTGATCTCCCACTAGAACAAACGGGTTCGTCTCTTCGTGGGGGAACTATATTGGCATTTTCTAACTCCCCCACTGAAAAGGCTGCCACGTCGTCCGAACCCATCTCCGAAATAGTACCCAAAACTTCATAAGTAACCCAGGGAAACTGGGATATTAAAAGAGAAGAGGGACATTGTAACATCCCGCATAATTAGCAAAATACATAAGTACTATATGCTATAGGAACATGTGTAGAATTCGGATGTATGGTTTATGTGTAATGGCTTGTGAATTGTATGACCTTTATCCCTTGGATAAGACTAAGGTAACTAATTAAATTAAATCATAGGAAGATACATATGTAGACATGTGAATTTAATCTTATGAGTAATGTGAGTGTGTGTTAGAAGGCATTAGTGTTTGGATGTGGGCTAGTGTGTGTGTGGACTTGTTACTATTGGATTTGTGATTGGATCCTTTTGTGTGTGTGGCCTATGGCCCAAGGATGGCTCTTGGATCAAGCTAATTCAGCCCAAGGTTGTGTCCACCCTTATCTCCCCTAAGCCTTGTCCAACTAAGGTGTCTTGTGTATCAAGTAACTCTCACATGGCAAGGATAATTCCCACTCATTCATGCGCACAAAGGAGAGTGATTAGGACTTAGTAAGCTGCCATTTTCTCTTGCTAAACCGCCACCTCACCTTGCTTATGCATAACTTGATTTCAATTCCTTTGCATGGAAGACACATGTACCATTTAGCATGATATTAGGCTGCATCTTCCTTCATTTAGGCGCACATGGAAGGGGTCTTGGTGCAGATTTTTTTATGCACAAATCTAACTTGAGTGTTGACCAAGAGAAACCCCTTACACCTCCCATCATGAGACTGCATTGTGCAGATTTTTGCAAGCTTTTTGCAGCCCATCATGAGTCAAACCTGCCCTTGCTTCCACATGCATCATAAGTAGGATCTTGGGGCTGCATCTTCATCATTTTTGCGCACAAGACAGCCCCAAAATGAGTGTTTAGGCTGCCACAAATCAGTGCTCATGATGCACCTCTTTTCCTCTCATAATTTGCGCACCAAGGACTGCATCAATGCAGATTTTTGGCTGCCACCTAGTTGAATTACTTGTTGACTTAGTGAACCTCTTGCATGTGCTCATGATGCACTTCTTCCACTCCACTCTATGCGCATAGCTTGGTCAATTGTGCAGAAATTTCTCTGACTTTGGACAGCCCCCAAACCTGATCATATCCCCCTCACTCCTTGCATGTGAATAGAGTAAATTAGAAGCAAACCCTTTGCTTGATTCAGCCCTTGTATGCAGCCCCATCTCCTCAAGTAATCAGAATTTTTCATGATGTTAAATCATTGCAACCTCCTCCCTTCTCCCCTTATTTATGCGCACAAGAGGGGGCTGCCCCCATTCACTTGTGCAGCCAACTCCTCTCCTCCTCCTCCTCACTCTCTCTAGCCGCACCAACAAGCCTCCTTGGAGCAAGAAGACTTTGCCAAGCCAACTCCCTCCTTCCCTCACCTTCAAACCGTGACTCTAGACCTCCAAGCAAGAGTAAGTTTCCTCCTCACATACCCTCACTGTCCAGCCTTGTTCCTCAACCTTGAAGCTGTCCTAGTGTGTTCATCCTCACCTTGTTGCGCATAGATCACCATAGGAAGTGAGGACTTGTTGTGAAGTAGAGCTAGAAGGTGGTGTGTGATTCTTGACTTTGAAGGGTGTGCTACAAGAGGTAAGCCTTGAGCTTAGAAACACTTTCATTGTAACCATGTATGTGTGCTTAAATGTCTCTTTGATTATGTGTGGTGTTGGATTCAAGTATAAGCATGATAAAAGTAGAATGATGGAGCCATTTTATGATGACTTGTATGCATGAGTTGTAGAGTGAAAGTCTCATGGTTATGCCTAAGATTATATGCCACTGTTTTGTATGATTATGCCACTGTTTCCCTATGAATATGCCACTGTTTTGATGACAAAATGTTCACTGTTTCGGTTTGATGTGCCACTGTTTTGAAGATGAAATGCCACTGTTTCGGTTCCTCCAAAATCACCACTCAAATGCCACTGTTTCTGCACATATATGCCACTGTTTCTGCACATTATATGCCACTGTTTCTGCACATTATATGCCACTGTTTCTGCACATTATATGCCACTGTTTCTGCACATTATATGCCACTGTTTCTGCACATATATGCCACTGTTTCTGCACATTTATGCCACTGTTTCTGCACATTATATGCCACTGTTTTAGTCATTATATGCCACTGTTTTTATGCATAAAATGCCACTGTTTTAGTCATCACATGCCACTGTTTTTATGCATAAAATGCCACTGTTTTAGTCATCATATGCCACTGTTTTCATGCATAAAATGCCACTGTTTTTATGCATAAAATGCCACTGTTTTAGCCATAATATGCCACTGTTTCAATGTCCAAAAACCAAGACTTATGCCACTGTTTTGAAGTCCAAAGTGCCACTGTTTCTGTTTTAAAATGCTCACTGTTTTGCTGCTGTAAACACTGCTGTATGCTCACTGTTTTGCTGCTGTAAACACTGCTGTATGCTCACTGTTTTGCTGCTGTAAACACTGCTGTATGCTCACTGTTTTGCTGCTGTAAACACTGCTGTATGATCACTGTTTTCCACTGTAAGACACTGCTGTATGCTCTCTGTTTCTGCTGTAAATAGCCACTGTAAATGATTGGTTGTAATTGATTTAGGTGCGCTTAAGAAGTGAGATACTTCGCTGCTGTTTGGTAATATTTAAGACACGCAAAGGTAAGTGTCAGGCGATGATGCCTAATGTGACTATTGACTACTGGTATAAAATTGTGACATGATGCTCCATATGCCGTAAAAATATTATGTTCCATTATAATGAAAGGAAACTGCCAAAAATGTGCCGTGATGGCTATATGACTATGAGGTAAAGACGTTATGTGGCAGCATAACGCATATGAAAGGTATATAAGCATGCATCTTACATCATACCGCATTTTTACGCCTTGTGTGTGAAAGCATAGCATGACATACATGTATCAAGATCATATAGGCCTTGTGTAGAATAGTTATGTACAGGATCATGTGTTTGAGCAAGCATCATATAGGCATCCCCAAGGTACCGGGGTATGGGACACTTGGCATCAGTCCGCATAGGCCCACAGTTGGAATCCATATGGAGCTCAGGTGCCAAGGGTATATTTGATTCCACTGTGAAGTGCGCGCACGACGGTGCTAAAAGCGCAAAGGAAAGGCGTTATATACGCAATATATGAATATGATAAAAAGGAAAAGGAAAAGGAACAAGGATGTGTTGAAGTGACTGTTTATGATTTTGTGCCTAGTTAATACTGTTATATTATTGGTTTTATTGCCACACTACTGGGATTATTCTCACCCCTTCGGGGCTGCTATTTTTCCGAAATGGCAGGAGGACGCAAGAGCATTTGAAGGAGTAATATTTTGCTGTTGATTGCTGATGCGTGGATTATCAGTGTTGCTGTTTGTTTAAATGGATGACTGTAATGATTAATGTTTTGGTACTTTTGGATGACTGTAGTCTCTATCATATTTATGTTAGCTTGAACTTTTATGAACAGCGGCTATTTTGGAAAACCTTTGTGAAAAGAATTTAAGTGCTGGAATTTTTATACGGATTTGTGTACTGCTATGAGATTCTTTGTTAGCTCATGTGACGTTAACGACTCTAATTCCGCTTAGCGAACGACTCTCTTGGATGCATACAAGGGAGGGCGTTACAGCTGGCGGCGCTGAACCAAATCAAGGCTGGCTCTACCGCTCCGATGAAGAAAAGGAAGGCCTCCCAGCTTTCCCAGGGCAATCCCGGTAAAATAAATGACTCATCAACTTGTGCTGCCGGCACGGCCAGCGCCAGAGATAAGGGCAATGCTGATGTCTGGGCTTCCACTGGCATCCATCAAACTATGAGAGCTTCTCCTCCTCCTCCTCCAGCGCCCGAGTTGGTTAAGCATATGGTGTGCCAGGGAAAAATAAATAGTGCTCTCCGGGATGTGATCTGTGGCCCCGAGTCTTTCTACAATTCATCTGCTCTCTCCACGACCCATGTTAGGGAAGTGGAAGAATTAGAACTTTGTTGTTTGAAGATGGCCGGATTGGCTAGACCTTTTCTAACCCTCAAGCAGAAGTATCTTCGTTCATTAAGCGAGGCAGCCGCATCCCGGGAGGAGAAGGCCAAAACACATGCTGAGCTTTTAAAGGTGAAGGATGATTTGTCTTCGTTGAAGAAGGACTATGACGACACCACTACCAAGCTGACCAAGATCAAAGCTGAATACGATAAGTGTCGAGATAAGCAGGCTACTAAGGCCGTAAGGATGCATGACTTCCGAAGGATGTATGAAAAAGTGGAGGATACACTAAAGGAAGCTGAGCGTAATGCCCAGCTTTACCGCGGCGAACTTGAAAGGTCGATTGTCGGGTCCTTCTATAATGCCTTGAATCAACTCCAAGTACTTAATTCGGATGTTTCATTGAACCTGGTCGGCTTGGATGCTCGTGCATATGTTAGCAATAGTCAAATAATTTCACCTATTGCGACGTCTCCTTCTCATACGTCGGCTGCTCAATCCGAAAAAGGTGCTACTGTTGAGGATAGAGAGGAAGCAACTAACTAGCCTGGGAGGGAAGTTGAGCCGACCGATCAATTCGGGAAGGAGGTTTCAACGTCTACTGATCCTCCTGTCAGTAAGACAGAATGAAGGGCCGGAATGCCGGTTGCGCTTGTAATTTGCTGGGGTCTGTTGGCCCCTTTTTGATTTAGCTTGAACATTGCCGGTTTTAATCTGGTTTTTATTTGCGCTTTTGAACACATCTATTTCTTCATAGTATTCGTAATGCATTCCGAATTTAACTTATAGTCATTTACCGTAGAATATATTTCTTCAATCCAGTATGCTTTCATCGAGCTACATTTATCATAACTCGTGTTTGCATTATATAAGCTTATATTTGAGTCTGAGTTACTTTATCAGTATGGTATCCGAGTCGTAACTCAGGTTGATTTATATTCAAAACCCGGTTTTCTCCGGGTTATAGAATAAACCGTATCCAAGTTGAACCTCGGGTTTTCCGGGTGTAACGTCGACGTGGATACATGTACGTAACCTATGCATTTAATGAGTTTTATACTGGTTTAATTTATTCGAGTATCTTACACCGCTTATTGGTATAATCTTTCTACCCGATTTAATTTTCTAAGCCCGTGCATCTTACGAGTTTTTTATTTATGACCTGGCCGAGGTCAAAGCATTGTACGGATTCCGCTTTATGTCATTCTCGATGACGCATGTTTGTTTGACTTACGCATTCTGGTAAGGCAGTATGAATAATAGATCTCATCTTTACTGACTTAACCATTTGGTTGAATTTGAACTTGTTGCGAATTCGGCAAGTATACCGATCGTTCCAAATAATAAAAGTGATGAAGTAGAGTGTAACGCCCTCCCTTGTATGCATCCAAGAGAGTCGTTTGCTAAGCGGAATTAGAGTCTTTAACGTCACAAAAGCTACTATATGGAATTATTAATCTAAATACAAAGTCCGAAAAGCGTTTCAAAATTCTTATCACCTCTGTTCGGACGATAAAAATATTTCAAGTGATTTAGAAAGAGCACGTTGGGGGCTTCGCGTGCATATAAAATAATAGTAAATCGGAGTTCATTTGCTCATAAAAACACCACCCGTAAGGTGCACTGTTAAAAATTCAGCACTTAGACTTTCA
The DNA here is from genome assembly GCA_032173675.1 of Gastrolobium villosum. Lineage (NCBI taxonomy): Eukaryota > Viridiplantae > Streptophyta > Magnoliopsida > Fabales > Fabaceae > Gastrolobium > Gastrolobium villosum. Next base: position 17,622 of record JAVKPL010009554.1, read on the forward strand.
AAAATTCCTTTCACAAACGTTTTCAAAACAGCCGCTGTTCATAGGTAGAGTAGAGATGATAAAGTCTACAGTCATCCAAGAGTACCAAAATATTAAGCATTACAGTCATCCAATCAATCAAACAGTAACAGTGAAAGTCCATGCATCAGCAAGCAACAACAAACATCACTTCTTCAAATGCTTTTACGTCCTCCTGCCGTTTAGGAAAATAGTAGCCCCGAAGGGGTGAGAATAATCCCAGTAGTGTGGCAACAAAACCAATAATATACAGTATTAACTAGGCACAAAATCATAAACAGTCACTTCAACATATCCTTGTTCCTTTTCCTTTTTCCTTTTCATCATATTCATATATATTGCGTATATAACGCCTTTCCTTTGCGCTTTTAGCACCGTCGTGCGCGCACTTCACAGTGGATATCATATACTCATGGCACCTGAGCTCTGTGGATTCCAACTGTGGGCCTATGCGGACTGATGCCAAGTGTCCCATACCCTGGTACCTTAGGGATGCCTATATGATGCTTGCTCAAACACATGGTCCTGTACATAACTATTCTAAAAGCAAGGCCTATATGATCTTGGTACATGCATGCCATGCTATGCTTTCACACACAAAGCGTAAAAATAAATGCGGTATGATGCAAGGTGCATGCTTATATACTTTTCATATAGCCATCACGACACATATACTTTTCATATACGTTATGCTGCCACATAACAACTTTACCTCATAATCATATAGCCATCACGACACATTCTTGGCAGTTTTCTTTCATAATAAGGAACATATTACTTTTACGGAGTATGGAGCATCATGTCACAACTTTATACCAGTAGTCAATAGTCACATTAGGTAATATCGCCTGACACTTACCTTGTGTGCCTTAAATAATACCAAACAGCAGCGAAGTATCTCACTTCTTAAGCGCACCGAAATCAATTTCAACCAATCATTTACAGCAGCGATTTACAGCAGAAACAGTGAGCATACAGCAACGTTTTACAGCAGAAAATAGTGACGTTTGTTCTTAAAACAGTGAGCAGAAAACAGTGAGTTGTTCTTTAAAACAGGGAGCAGAAAACAGTGACATTTTCCTTAAAAACAGTGGGCAGAAACAGTGACGTTTTATAGCAGGAAAACAGTAGCACCTTACAGCAGAACAGTGAACGTTTTCAAACAGAAACAGTGGCATCAAACAGTGGCAGAAACAGTAACATTTGAGTGTCAAAACAGTGACATAATCCGTGGCATTTGAACATCAAAACGGTGACATAAACAGTGGCATTTGAACCTCAAAACAGTGACATGAGTAGTGGTATTTGCACATCAAAACAGTGGCATGAATGGTAGCATTTGAACATTAAAACAGTGGCATTAGTGGTGAGATTTGCACATCAAAACAGTGGCATTAGTAGTGATTTTTGAACATTAAAATAGTGGCATAAATAATGATTTTTGAACATTAAAACAGTGGCATAAATAGTGATTTTTGAACATCAAAACAGTGGCATAATTAGGAGTATTTGAACACCAATACAGTGGCATAAAGAGGAGTGTTTGGACATCAAGATGGTGATTATTTTATGCAGAAACAGTGGCACATTAAGTACTAAAACAGTGAGCATTTTTGTGCAGAAACAGTGGCATGTGAGGCACTAAAACAGTGAGCATTTTATGCAGAAACAGTGGCATGTGAGGCACTATAACAGTGAGCATTTTATGCAGAAACAGTGGCATGTGAGGCACTAAAACAGTGAGCATTGTGTGCAGAAACAGTGGCATGAAAATGGTGATCTTGTCAAACAGAAACAGTGGCATATTTATCCTCAAAACAGTGGCACATTCATACGGAAACAGTGGCATCAAATCAAGCATAACCATGAGACTTTCATTCCATAACTTAAGCATGCAAGTCATCATCAAATAGCTCCACCATTATACTTTCACCATGCTCAATCAAGAATCCAAAACAAAACAGAATCAAGGGAACATCTCATGCACACACATGGTTACACACAATGAAAGATGTCTAAGTTCTAAGCTTACCTCTTGTAGCACACACTTCTTGGTCAAGGATCACACACCACACCTTGTATCTTTACAAAACAACAAGTTCACCCTTCCTAGGAGATGGCTTGTGCGCATACAATGGTGAGGAGAACACTTTGGACAGCTTCCAAGGGTGAGAACTAGGCTGGACAGTGAGGGAAAAGAGAAGAGAAAAGCTAGCACTTTCTTGGTGTTCAGGCCACGGTTTTGAGAGTGTGAGGGAGGTGAGTTACCAAAGTCTTCTTTCTCCTAAAGCTCCTACAATATTTGGCTAGGGAAGTGAGGGAAGTAGAGAAGAGTTGGCTGCACTTGTAAAATGAGGACAGCCCTCTTGTGCGCACCACTTAAAGAGAAGCGAGGAAGGTTTGGAATGATGAAGCATCATTAAAATTCTGATTTCTTGTGGAAGTGGGGCTGCAAACTTGGTCAAAACAAGCAAGGAGTTTGCTTCTTGCACACTTTAGGTGCATGCAAGGGGGTGAGGTGGGAGGTTGTCATCATGTGCACATGCAAGGTGGTTCTCTTGGTCAACAAGCAAGGCAGATTTGTGTCATAAAAATCTGATTTGAAGCTTCCCTTGTGCGCACATGATGAGGAGGATGCAACCCAAAATAATGCTAAGGAGTACAAGTGTCTTCCATGCAATGAAGTTGAAGTCAAATGGTGCACATGCAAGGTGGTGAGGTGGCGGTCATGCATGGAGAAAATAGGAAGATTTTCTAAGGCTTATCTTCTTCTTATGCGCATAAATGAGGAGGAATGATACATCTAGCCATGTGGATGTTCCTTGCTACACAAGACAACCTTGTAGGACAAGGCTTTAAGGGAGATAAGAGTAGATGTAGCATTGGGCTGATTTAGCTTGACCCAAAGACCCCTTGGGCCATCGGCCATCACAAGAAAAACCAACCACACAAGTCCAAAAGTGACAAGTCCACACACACTAGCCCACATCCCAAATCCTATAAACACCAAGGCCTTATAACACACAATTAAATTACTCATATGATTTTACTAAAAGTTCACATGCCTACATATGTACTCTCCTAACATTTTAATTTAAATACTTCACTACTTACCTAAGTCTCATCCAAGGGTAAAGATCAAACCACTCGCAAGCCACCTAACACACACCAACAATTCGAATTCTTCACATGCATCTATATCATTATACACTTATGTATTTTACTAATTATGTGGGATGTTACACTCTCCCCACCAAATAGGAATTTTGTCCGCAAAATAAACTTACTTAAGAGCTAAACAGTTCTGGATAGCGATTCTGAATGTCGTCCTCGCGCTCCCAAGTGGCTTCAGCTGCCGATTTATTGTTCCACAATACTTTCACCAAAGGAATCTCTTTAGAACGGAGTCGCTTGACGGATCTTTCAAGAATTTGGAATGGTTGCACTTGGTACGTCAGATTTTCCTTTAGTTCCACTTCTTCCGGCTGTAATACGTGAGATGGATCAGAGAGATATCTCCGTAACTGCGACACATGAAATACATTGTGAATTCCTGACAGATTTGGTGGTAAAGCCAACCGGTATGCAGACTCTCCAATCCGGTCCATAATCAGATATGGTCCTAAGTACCGTGGACTTAACTTCTTTACTCCCATTCTCCTTCCGAGTCCCGATGTAGGTGTGATTCTCAAGAATACATGGTCTCCGACTTCGAAAGATAGGGGCTTATGACGCTTGTCGTAATAACTCTTCTGTCTGGCCTGAGCCCGCTACATATTTTCCCGAATCTTTTTTACCTGTTCGGATGTTTCTTGAATTAATTCAGGTCCTAACATACTTTGCTCACCCACTTCAGTCCAGCATAAAGGGGATCTGCATTTTCTCCCATACAGAGCTTCATACGGTGCCATCTGAATACTGGAGTGGTAACTGTTGTTGTAAGCGAATTCAATCAAAGAAAGATAATTATCCCAGCTGCCTCCTAACTCCAAAACGCATGCTCGCAACATGTCCTCTAAAGCTTGAATGGTGCGTTCTGTCTGTCCATCGGTCTGCGGATGATAAGCAGTACTCAATCTCAAGTGGGTCCCTAAAGCTCTTTGAAAAGATTCCCATAACTTAGAGGTAAACTTAGGATCACGATCACTGACAATACTCGTAGGAACTCCGTGCAGCTTCACAATCTCCTGAAGGTAAATTCTGGCAAGTCTCTCTGTATTATATGTGGTTCTAACACACAAGAAATGAGCTGACTTCGTTAATCGATCAACAATCACCCAGATAGCATCATATCCTTCTCGCGTCCGAGGAAGTCCAACTACAAAATCCATCGCGATACTGTCCCACTTCCATTCGGGAATCTCCAAAGGTTGAAGGAGTCCCGACGGTTTCTGATGTTCGTACTTCACCTTCTGACAAGTTAGACATCGAGATACATACTCAGCAATATCACGCTTCATACCCGGCCACCAAAATGAGGTCTTCAAATCATGGTACATCTTCGTGGATCCAGGATGAACTACATACTTACCCTTATGAGCCTCCTGCAAAACTTCTTGCTTCAACTCTTCATTCGGCACAATTAACCGACCTTGAAATCTCCAAATATCATTCTCATCCTTTACAACATCTTGGTTGCCAACCAATTCGCGGACTAACTCTTCATCTCTCTGAGCCTCCTTAATTCTACTGATCAATTCATTCTCCACCTTTATATTTCCCAATCTTATGCTATGCCCTCTATAATCTACAGATAAATTCAAGTCTCGAAAGGCCTCAAACAATTTCAGTTCTTCCATCATCAGAGTTGCAGTGTGCAGTGTCTTCCTACTCAGAGCGTCAGCTACCACGTTTGCCTTTCCTGGGTGGTATTTAAGTTCGAACTCATAGTCCTTCAAAAATTCCATCCACCGTCGTTGCCGCATATTCAGTTCCTTCTGATCGAACAAGTACTTCAGACTCTTGTGATCGCTGAACACGTCAAACTGCGAACCATACAAGTGGTGCCTCCAGATTTTAAGTGCGAACACTATAGCTGCTAACTCCAAATCGTGCGTAGGATAATTTTCTTCGTGAGGCTTAAGTTGTCGAGATGCATAAGCTACCGCCATACGATCCTGCATCAACACGCATCCAAGTCCTTTCAGCGACGCATCACAGTATACTTCAAACTTTCGGGTAGGGTCCGGAATCGTGAGTACGGGAGCACTTGTTAACCTGCTCTTCAATTCCATGAAACATTCTTCACAAGCTTCAGTCCACTCAAAAGGCTTATCCTTCCGAGTGAGACAGGTAAGAGGTTGCACTATCTGAGAGAAATTCTGGATAAACCTTCGATAATATCCAGCAAGACCTAAGAAACTCCTTACTTCAGTGACAGTCTTGGGTCGTTCCCAATTCATGACAGCTTCAACTTTGCTGGGGTCCACAGCAATACCTTCTGTTGAAATGACATGGCCCAGAAACTGGACCTCTTTAAGCCAAAACTCGCACTTCGACCACTTCGCGTACAACTGCTTCTCTTTCAAGATTTGTAAGACAATCCTCAAATGTTCCGCGTGTAGCTCTTCATTAGCAGAGTAAATCAGAATGTCATCGATAAACACGATAACAAACTGATCAAGAAATGGGCGGAAGATGCGGTTCATGTAGTCCATGAATACCGCTGGAGCATTCGTGAGTCCGAAAGGAATCACCTGATATTCGTAGTGCCCATAACGAGTCCTAAAAGCTGTTTTCGGAATATCCTCCGGTTTGACCCGGATCTGATGGTATCCCGATCGTAAATCTATCTTGGAAAAGACTCTGGCTCCTCTCAGTTGGTCCATCAGATCGTCGATCCTCGGTAGCGGATACTTATTCTTCACTGTAACTTTGTTCAGCTGTCGGTAATCTACACACAGACGTAGACTTCCATCCTTCTTCTTAATCAAGATGGCTGGAGCACCCCATGGAGAGGTACTCGGTCTGATGAATTCTTTTGCCAAAAGTTCTTCTATCTGCTTCTTCAACTCGCGAAGTTCCAAAGGCGCCATGCGGTACGGAGCAATGGAGATTGGTCCAACTCCAGGAACAAGTTCGATGGAAAATTCTATTTCCCTATGAGGAGGCAATCGAGGTATTTCATCCGGGAATACCTCCTCGAATTCTCTAACTACAGGTACATTCTGAATTTGATTGTCAACCAAGGTCTCAGCCTCGATCGATAAAAGATACCCTGCTGCTCCCTTGCGGAGCTCTTTTCTAACTTGCAATAAAGAAATGAGAGAAAAAGGTTGAAAATTACCATCTTTCGCAGGAACAACGACTTTCCCCGCTCGACAGTCCAACGTTATCCCGTTTTCCGTCAACCAGTCCATACCGATAATCACATCGAAATTGAATACCGGCAGGACCACCAAGTTAACTGTATACGTGTTCCCTTCATACTGCAAAGTAACACCTCTGCAGATCTCTGAGGCTGTGCACGATCCTCCAGTAGGTGTGCTGATGTGTAACTCATAAGGTAACGGGGTTGGGGTGATGCCTATTCTCATAGCAGTATGCTTTGCCATAAAAGAACCAGACGCTCCAGAATCAAAGATAACAGAAATTGGGTGACCATTTAAAATGACATTACCTTTGATCAAGTTGGGAAACTTCTGCGCTTCATTCGCATCCAGTGTGAACACCCGTGCTTGCGTAGGCTGTGGATTAGCGTTCCGGGGGCATTCGTAAGCAAAATGTCCTTGCTGGCCACATCTGAAACATGCATTGTTGCTCTTGCGACAAACTCCAAAGTGGTTCTTACCACATGTAGCACAAATAGTCGCACCCTGCCGTCCAGTTGACGATTGACCAACAGTATTGCTTCTCTTAAAATTTCCAGGCCGCGCCTGCAACTGCGTACCTCTGCCTCGACCCCTACCAGGTGCCGTCCTGAAGAATCTGCCTGCTCGGTTTCCCCCGTGGAATTGTGTTGGTTGCTTATTCAAATTCTTGGCCTCGTTGATGATTCCTTCTGCCTGTCGACTCTGATTGATGAGCTCCGGAAGTGTACGATTAGCCGTTGTCAAAATGAGTTTACGGATTTCCGGATGTAATCCGCTTTCGAACTTCTCCACCTGCCATTCCTCATCATAAATGTTCCGGTCAAAGTTGGCGTACTCGATCAGTTGCCCAAATTTTGCAATGTACTCATTGACCGACATGTTATCCTGCCTGAGTGACAGCAGTTCAGTGTGCTTCATTCTTTTCATTGCCTGAGGAAAATACTTATCCAAAAAGACTTGTCTGAATACGGCCCACGTCAGTTCAACGTCCTGAGCTCTCAGCAGAGCCCTCGCACCAGTCCACCAAGTTAGAGCTTCTCCCATCAGCTGGTACGATGCGTAATCGGTCTTTGCGCTTCCGGGCATGCCATGCGTTAGAAAATGTGCTCGATCATCTGCAACCACTTCGCTACAGCCTCAGGGTTGTCTTCACCCTCAAAGGTAGGTGGTTGAAAGTTGCGGAAGTCTTTCAACCTCCGACGGGCAATTTCTTCTGCATTGTCATGCAGTGGGGGTTGGTTCTAGTTCTGTTGCCTATGGTCGCGCCATTCTTGGCTCATATTCTGAATGAATGTTGCCAGTCCCCCAATGGTAGTGATAAGATCCTCTTCCGCATTGCCAGACCTTCCCCGAGTTGAACCGCGACTACCTGCCATGATTCTGCACTCACAATATCATGAAATGAGTTGATCAGGCTCACCGCAAGTTATTTATGGCAGCAATCCCAAGTAGGTACTCGAGTTCAATTCGGATAAGTTAACTATGCATCCGTGTCTTATCACAGAACGGTCTTAACAATCTAACTACACTAGTTACTATATACTCAAACAATTAAACTATAGCACATTTAGACAGTCAATCAGCAGATAAACACAATCACAATCAATTCAATCAATCACAAGCAAATCCATGGATCAAACTGCTCTGATACCAATTAGTGTAACGCCCTCCCTTGTATGCATCCAAGAGAGTCGTTTGCTAAGCGGAATTAGAGTCTTTAACGTCACATATGCTACTATAGAATTCTTAATCTAAATACAAGTCCGAAAAGCGTTTCAAAATTCTTATCACCTCTGTTCGGACGATAAAAATATTTCAAGTGATTTAGAAAGAGCACGTTGGGGGCTTCGCGTGCATATAAAATAATAGTAAATCGGAGTTCATTTGCTCATAAAAACACCACCCGTAAGGTGCACTGTTAAAAATTCAGCACTTAAGACTTTCAAAAATTCCTTTCACAAACTTTTTCAAAACAGCCGCTGTTCATAGGTAGAGTAGAGATGATAAAGTCTACAGTCATCCAAGAGTACCAAAATATTAAGCATTACAGTCATCCAATCAATCAAACAGTAACAGTGAAAGTCCATGCATCAGCAAGCAACAACAAACATCACTTCTTCAAATGCTTTTACGTCCTCCTGCCGTTTAGGAAAATAGCAGCCCCGAAGGGGTGAGAATAATCCCAGTAGTGTGGCAACAAAACCAATAATATACAGTATTAACTAGGCACAAAATCATAAACAGTCACTTCAACATATCCTTTTTCCTTTTCCTTTTTCCTTTTCATCATATTCATATATATTGCGTATATAACGCCTTTCCTTTGCGCTTTTAGCACCGTCGTGCGCGCACTTCATAGTGGATATCATATACTCATGGCACCTGAGCTCTGTGGATTCCAACTGTGGGCCTATGCGGACTGATGCCAAGTGTCCCATACCCTGGTACCTTAGGGATGCCTATATGATGCTTGCTCAAACACATGGTCCTGTACATAACTATTCTAAAAGCAAGGCCTATATGATCTTGGTACATGCATGCCATGCTATGCTTTCACACACAAAGCGTAAAAATAAATGCGGTATGATGTAAGGTGCATGCTTATATACTTTTCATATAGCCATCACGGCACATATACTTTTCATATACGTTATGCTGCCACACAACAACTTTACCTCATAATCATATAGCCATCACGGCACATTCTTGGCAATTTTCTTTCATAATAAGGAACATATTACTTTTACGGAGTATGGAGCATCATGTCACAACTTTATACCAGTAGTCAATAGTCACATTAGGTAATATCGCCTGACACTTACCTTGTGTGCCTTAAATAATACCAAACAGCAGCGAAGTATCTCACTTCCTAAGCGCACCTAAATCAATTTCAACCAATCATTTACAGCGGCGATTTACAGCAGAAACAGTGAGCATACAGCAGCGTTTTACAGCAGAAAACAGTGACGTTTGTTCTTAAAACAGTGAGCAGAAAACAGTGAGTTGTTCTTTAAAACAGGGAGCAGAAAACAGTGATGTTTTCCTTAAAAACAGTGGGCAGAAACAGTGACGTTTTACTGCAGGAAAACAGTAGCACCTTACAGCAGAACAGTGAACGTTTTCAAACAGAAACAGTGGCATCAAACAGTGGCAGAAATAGTAACATTTGAGTGTCAAAACAGTGACATAATCCGTGGCATTTGAACATCAAAACGGTGACATAAATAGTGGCATTTGAACCTCAAAACAGTGACATGAGTAGTGGTATTTGCACATCAAAACAGTGGCATGAATGGTAGCATTTGAACATTAAAACAGTGGCATTAGTGGTGATATTTGCACATCAAAACAGTGGCATTAGTAGTGATTTTTGAACATTAAAACAGTGGCATAAATAGTGATTTTTGAACATTAAAACAGTGGCATAAATAGTGATTTTTGAGCATTAAAATAGTGGCATAACTAGTGATTTTGAACATCAAAATAGTGGCATAATTAGGAGTATTTGAACACCAATACAGTGGCATAAAGAGGAGTGTTTGGACATCAAGATGGTGATTATTTTATGCAGAAACAGTGGCACATTAAGTACTAAAATAGTGAGCATTTTTGTGCAGAAACAGTGGCATGTGAGGCACTAAAACAGTGAGCATTTTATGCAGAAACAGTGGCATGTGAGGCACTATAACAGTGAGCATTTTATGCAGAAACAGTGGCATGTGAGGCACTAAAACAGTGAGCATTGTGTGCAGAAACAGTGGCATGAAAATGGTGATCTTGTCAAACAGAAACAGTGGCATATTTATCCTCAAAACAGTGGCACATTCATACGGAAACAGTGGCATCAAATCAAGCATAACCATGAGACTTTCATTCCATAACTTAAGCATGCAAGTCATCATCAAATAGCTCCACCATTATACTTTCACCATGCTCAATCAAGAATCCAAAACAAAACAGAATCAAGGGAACATCTCATGCACACACATGGTTACACACAATGAAAGATGTCTAAGTTCTAAGCTTACCTCTTGTAGCACACACTTCTTGGTCAAGGATCACACACCACACCTTGTATCTTTACAAAACAACAAGTTCACCCTTCCTAGGAGATGGCTTGTGCGCATACAATGGTGAGGAGAACACTTTGGACAGCTTCCAAGGGTGAGAACTAGGCTGGACAGTGAGGGAAAAGAGAAGAGAAAAGCTAGCACTTTCTTGGTGTTCAGGCCACGGTTTTGAGAGTGTGAGGGAGGTGAGTTACCAAAGTCTTCTTTCTCCTAAAGCTCCTACAATATTTGGCTAGGGAAGTGAGGGAAGTAGAGAAGAGTTGGCTGCACTTGTAAAATGAGGACAGCCCTCTTGTGCGCACCACTTAAAGAGAAGTGAGGAAGGTTTGGAATGATGAAGCATCATTAAAATTCTGATTTCTTGTGGAAGTGGGGCTGCAAACTTGGTCAAAACAAGCAAGGAGTTTGCTTCTTGCACACTCTAGGTGCATGCAAGGGGGTGAGGTGGGAGGTTGTCATCATGTGCACATGCAAGGTGGTTCTCTTGGTCAACAAGCAAGGCAGATTTGTGTCATAAAAATCTGATTTGAAGCTTCCCTTGTGCGCACATGATGAGGAGGATGCAGCCCAAAATAATGCTAAGGAGTACAAGTGTCTTCCATGCAATGAAGTTGAAGTCAAATGGTGCACATGCAAGGTGGTGAGGTGGCGGTCATGCATGGAGAAAATAGGAAGATTTTCTAAGGCTTATCTTCTTCTTATGCGCATAAATGAGGAGGAATGATACATCTAGCCATGTGGATGTTCCTTGCTACACAAGACAACCTTGTAGGACAAGGCTTTAAGGGAGATAAGAGTAGATGTAGCATTGGGCTGATTTAGCTTGACCCAAAGACCCCTTGGGCCATCGGCCATCACAAGAAAAACCAACCACACAAGTCCAAAAGTGACAAGTCCACAAACACTAGCCCACATCCCAAATCCTATAAACACCAAGGCCTTATAACACACAATTAAATTACTCATATGATTTTACTAAAAGTTCACATGCCTACATATGTACTCTCCTAACATTTTAATTTAAATACTTCACTACTTACCTAAGTCTCATCCAAGGGTAAAGATCAAACCATTCGCAAGCCACCTAACACACACCAACAATTCGAATTCTTCACATGCATCTATATCATTATACACTTATGTATTTTACTAATTATGTGGGATGTTACATAGAGTATCGTCTCCACAGGGATTGTAGACCAAGTACTATAATAACCAGTCCCCTTAAGTTGAATGGATCAAAAGATGTGACAGATTGTTGTTGATTCAAAACGAAAAGTAAATTAAAAAGTAAATTACGTATTTTTAGTGTTTTCTTAAAACAGATGAACAAATCGTATAATTTAGGGTTTTGAAAATAATTGTGAAATGATTGTAGTAAGAGTACGAACACCTGTCTGATCCCCACCTTGTAATCTGAATGTAAATTTACATATGAATTACCCTTTGATCAAACGATTCGCCATCTTTTATTTAATTGGTTAAACCCTAATTCCTTAGAGATCTTAACCTTATTAACCTTATTAGAACCCTAATTCCTTAGAGATTCCTTTTCAGGTTAATCATGCAATTCGGTGAATCCTTCACGTTTGCAGTTCATGTAGCCTATCCCTAGTGCTTACATGAACAGCTATTTTCCAACTGTTCAGGAATTAGGATCCCAATATTCCTATTGTGAATCCTAACCCTAGTGATCTGTTAGAATGATCAGATCTAAAAGAACAATGAAATGAAGAGCGAAGGAAAATAGATGCAGAAAGATAAACATATATAAATCAGATCCAAACTACAAGGGGTTCACATTTAGGGTTGTGACCCTTACCACAATACTAAGATCTAGCCAACCATAATCATGGATGATCTCAAATACAATCCAACAAGAAAATAAATTACAAACTTGATTGAAGAATGAACAAAGAACAATCTCCTCTTCACAATGACGGCTTCCTCTTTTAGGTCAGGAACTCATATCCCCATCAGAAAATGCACTCTTCCTATTTATAATACAATTTATTTCCTCTTTTTCCAATTTTTCCCCTTGCCAGTATGGCTGTGGCTTCCACAACTGATGCTATAAGCGTCAGTTCCACGCTTCAAGCGTGGATGCTTATGACTTTCCACACTCTCAGCGTTAATCTCACGCTGTGAGCGTGGATGCTTCTGGTCCTTCACGCCATGAGCGTCATTCCCACGCTGTGAGCGTGTGTCTTACTGTATTCCCACGCTCTCAGCGTCATTCCCACGCTGTGAGCGTGGGTCTTCACTTTGGCCAATCCTCATTTTCTTTCCAGATTTGTTTGTTTTTCCTGCAAAATGAGCATAGAATCAGTTAAGTACTCTTGAATTTGAAATTTAAGGATTACAATAAGAATTGTTGCATTTTTAATGAAGAAGAGTTCATTATTTTTCTCTTTCTGGCTTGAATTTACTTATGTGCTGACGGCACATCAAACAATTCCCAGATTTGAACGTTGCTGTCCCCAGCAAATTAATTGAATCAAAGAAAAGCAAGATGAATTCTGCAAAGAAACATCTGAACATATATATTTTAAGAATCTTAAACTACTGTGCATATATAACTTCGTGGCGAAGGTTTACAATAATACTCTTCAGTTTCATCAAGAATTTGAATCCCAGCTTGAATATTCCTTGCATATTTTCATCATTCAGTGTTTGCGGTTTCTGCCCTCATTCCACCAATGTAGCAGTAATCTACGAGTTTGAACATATTCTCAAATTCCTAAAATTGAGGAATCCATTTGCCATGCATATGCTGATCAAAAGGTATTTAAAAGGTTATATCTTGGCTTAGGTTAAGGTATGAATATTTGGGGAAGTGGCTAATTTTTTTTCTGTATATGAGATTTGAAACACTATTAGTTGTTCATGCTCAGACATAATTCACTTAGTCTTTTCCTTTCTATTCATACTTCCTTTTTCTTCTTTCTTCCTGGCCTTTTTATGCTTTTTCCGCTGCTATGCAACTTTCCATTTTGTTCTTTTTCTCTTTGGTCTCAGCTTTTGTTTTTGCTATCACTTTAACCTTTGTGAACTCTTTCCTTGAATTTTCTATAATCAGTGCTTCAATCTCATTCAAGGTATGTTAAATAGGAATAGAAGTCCAGTGTCTTATGGTTGAATAAGAAACAATGGCTAAGGCTCAAATGGGCTAAAAATGGAAATTTCTCAGGACAGCTATTTGGCCAAGTAGTTAACAAGAAGGAACTGCCTTTATCATATCAGCCATGCATGCAAGCTAGAGAAACAATTCAAATTCAAGAACCACTACAATGAGGTTCTCTAATTTCTATTTTCAGCTCAATCCTCTATGTTGTTTCTCAAACCAGGATCTAACTTCCAGAATTCACATCAAGCATTATCTTGAAAAAATTCACCAGAAAGTAACTATACAAACAAGCATACATCATTCTCAAATTATATGCACAAATGAATATTCACAGATATCATGCTTTTGATGACTCATTACAATTAAGACTTGAAACAACATGTCAAACTTGAGATTGCTTGCTCTAGAATTCAAGTTTTTTTTTATGCAGAAATAAAATGAAATAATGAAATAATAAAGAAAACTAAATACTAATAACAAAACAGTAAAAGTTTAAAAGTCTCCCTTTTTTTTCAAATTAATCTCTGTTTCCTTTCTGTTGTGTTCCACATTTAGCATGTCTCGCATATACAACATGCGACCCAATTCCCAGATTTAGAATATTGTTGTCCTCAGCAACAACTATTTTAAGCAAGAAAAATCACATTCTGTCAAATGGAACATGCACACATTTGTTAATCAAACAAAATAGATTTTTATCCGCAGATATTGCATAAAAGGGAAAATTCTTTCATCATACTGTCTTCCAACAAAAACAAAAAAAAAAAACTTAAAATAAAATAAGCAAGTTAACTTCAAAAAGAGAAAAACAACAGGAAGAAAATGTTTTGTTGTTCTGAAAAGAAAGAGGATCATCAGTAGTCCTCCATGGCATCATCATCAGCTGGGTGTGAAGAGTGTGGAGGCTGTGATCTGAAACTAGTAGTGTCAATCCCACGATCACTACATAATCTCTCTATCATGCCCCGGATAAGCCTCTGCTCGATCGTCACGTCTTGCATCTGACGATCCAATCTCTGAAGAAGGACCATTTCTGCAGAAGGTGCTGATGCTGATGCTGGAGCTGGTGGTGGTACTGGTTGTGGTTCACCCAAGGCACAAGACGCCTTCCAGATGGCATGACGGCTGGACTCTGCCCTCATTGCATTGAAATTTGCTTGTGTAAGCTCCTTTTTGATTTTTACATCACTGGGCTCATCATCATCAATTTCCACCCCAGCTTCCAAGCAAAGTTGCTCTATCAAGGAGCTGTGGGCTAGATGGATCTCAGCCTTCTTCTGGGTGATGATGTAGACAATCCTTTCGGACAGTAGAGCAGCAATATCCAAATTCTCCTCACCCATGAGGGTATACAGTAGTGCTGCTCTTTCAACATTCACATCACTCATATTTGTAGATGCTATGATTGTGGAGTTTATAAATGTATGCCAGAACATTGCTTCAGGATTTAGATCTATCCTTTCCAATTTCTCAGGTACCCCTGGATTTCCACTTTTTGGTTTCCATGTGGCATGGGGATGAGTGATTGCACTTTTGATTCTCTCAGCAATATCTGGCATATCCTCCCAATAGAGTCCTGTTTCATCAGAAGGTTGCATTCTGTTGAATGTTTGAGCAAAATAGCAAGCTTTGCTACTGTCATAATTGGTGCCCAGAAATGTCTCTATTATTTCGGGAGAGAAAGAAATCTCGTGTCCCCGTACCCAACTCTTCCTTGTTGCATTCACTGTCTCTAGGTCAGCATTTGCACAAAATTCTTTGAGAATTGTGCTTGAACTCGGACCAACAAATCGTACCAATTTGTTCCATCTTCTCCTTTCAGCTGTTATCCTTACCGGACAATCACTATCCATAAAAACACTGATCTGCCTCTCAGAAATGATCTTTTTAGGGGCAAACCATTGATAGTACCGGTCTTGAGCCTCAGGGGACAAGAACCTAGTACTATCAAAAATGGATGAAGAAGAAGTCCGAGGCCTCTTTGTGCCAGCAGCACTACTGTCGCCCGTTTTCTTCCCTGAGCCGGCTCATTTTGTGGTCCTTTTGACTTGCTTGTCCTACACTCAGAAAAGTTCCAACACAATAGAATTCAAGCATGTGCATCAATTATCAGTTTATCAAAATTCAGCATTGTAATCACACGAACCCATATCCATATGCATTAAAATAAGAATTCAAGAATATGCATCATTATAATCAATCCATGTCCAAAGCTTGAAAGAAATTATTGCCACATATCATGTGAAATCATAATTGTGATCAATAACTTTTCATCAAATAAAGACATATTTGTGCCAAATACCATATGCATTGAAAATATATTTTCACCAAAGAATTTATTGCCAAATACCATATGCATTGAAAGATATTTGTGCTTTGACACATTCATACCAACACATATTTTTGAGGAAGATAGAGTCTTTGAACCATTTACATATAAACACACACAAAAAAATTGATACATGGTATCTCAGAACCATCAAATTTTAACCTGTATTTTACATGAATGAGTAGATACATATTCCATATAAACTACCACTCAAACATTCCATGGCAATTTGGGAGACCAACCATCAAACCCTTAGCATGCATTATCAATTTTTTTTTTAGATCCTTACAATTATTACTCATTACCATGGAATGTGTAAACAAAACAACCATGAAAATAGCATGAGATGATTGAAAAATCACAAGAGTTACCTTTCCTCCAGCCATTTGAACTCAAAATAGAAAACCTGGTAATGTATGGTGGTGCTTCTGGCGGTGCACAGTGGTGGAGATGTGGTGGCCTTGATGGTGCTTGATTCACAGAGTGATGGAAGGAAGAAAATGGTGATGTGGGATGGTGAGGAGAAGAGAAGAGAAGAGAGGGAGAGGGAGAGATTGACGGCAGCTGGAGAAGGAGAGAATGAGGGAGTGACAGTGGCTGTAAAATAAATGAGTGATGTGTGTGTGAGTGATTAGGGTTTGTATTTAAAACCCACGGCTTTTTGAATTCACGCTCACAGCGTCAATCCCACGCTGTTAGCGTGAGTTGTTCTGGTTGCCCACGCTTGAAGCGTGACCTTCACGCTATCAGCGTGGAGGTTCCTGTTTGCTGACGCTGTCAGCGTGACGGCTGATGCTGGCAGCGTGGCGGTTGCTGGGATCTCACGCTCCAGGCGTGACGGTCCTTGGTTGTTTCACGCTGGCAGCGTGACGGTTCCTGCTCATCCATGCTTGAAGCGTGGATCTCACGCTATGAGCGTGAGACCTTCTGTTATTTCACGCTTGTAGCATGAAATCCACGCTGACAGCGTGGAAGCTACTGTGTTCTCACGCTTCAAGCGTGAACTTGACGCCGGAAGCGTCAACTTCTCTGTTTTTTTTCTTTTTTTTAGAAGAAATTAGCCCTACTGGGTTGCCTCCCAATGAGCGCTTGTTTAATGTCACGAGCCTGACAGTAATCATTTACGATTTGGGTGAAGACAAAGGGACAGAAATTGTGTCCCTATAGATATCTCCACCATGATAGACCTTCAACCGACACCCATTGACCTTGAAAGGTCTCTCAGTGTCAAGAGGGGAAATTTCAACTGTCCCATATGGAAATACCTTTTTAATAACAAAAGGACCAGACCAACGAGACTTCAACTTACCCGAAAATAACCTTAATCGAGAGTTGTATAATAGTACCTGTTGTCCTGGCTTAAACTCCTTTGGCTGAATCCTTTTGTCATGCCATTTCTTTGTCTTTTCTTTATAGATTCTGGCATTCTCATAAGCTGCTAGCCTGAACTCATCCAACTCATTCAATTGCAGCAATCTCTTAGCATTAGCTTTTGAGGGTTCAAAATTTAAAAATTTAATAGCCCACAAAGCCCTATGCTCTAATTCTACAGGAAGATGACAGGATTTACCATAAACCAATTGGAATGGTGACATACCTATTGGTGTTTTGAATGCAGTCCGGTATGCCCAAAGTGCATCGTCCAGTTTTTTAATCCAATCCTTCCTTGAGTTATTCACTGTCTTTTCTAAAATCCTCTTCAGCTCTCTATTGGAGATTTCAACTTGTCCGCTGGTCTGAGGGTGGTATGGTGTTGCCACCTTGTGAGTAACACCATATTTTGTAAGCAAACCTTCAAATTGCTTATTGCAAAAATGGGTTCCTCCATCACTAATGATTGCATGAGGAACCCCAAAGCGGGTGAAAATATTCCTTCTTAAGAAGGAAATCACCACTCTTGCATCATTTGTGGGTGATGCAATTGCTTCTACCCACTTGGATACATAATCCACAGCCACCAAGATGTATTGATTTGAGTAAGACTTAGGGAATGGTCCCATGAAGTCAATTCCCCAAACATAAAAAATTTCTACTTCTAATATACAGTTGAGAGGCATCTCATCCTTTCGTGAAATATTTCCCGTTCTCTGACATTTATCACACTTCTGTTAGCATATGGGTGTCCTAGAGACAATCTTTTGATTAAATAAAGGACACTAGATGTAGAACTTTGTTTGTCGCAAATAAATGAAAGCACTATTTATTCAGTTTCATATTATGTCTCGATATTACTGTTAATATTATATGAACGAACTGAATAAACCCCTTGGAATAGAACAGGTATCTCTTGAGTATATGTGATGAGATCACGATCATGAGGATTCAAGGATATTGCATGTCTATTCCTAATTATATGTTCCTAGTCTAGAGACACTGAGTTTGGGGATCAGTGATCTCGAGTAAGACTAGTACGACTTATCTACTTGTATATGATACAAGGTAAAGACCTCATGAGCTGCAGATATGGAGATATCTTAGCTAAAGTTGTGGGTGGACCTATGAGAGTATAGCTCACACTGAACAGACCCAAAAAGAGACTCTATGAGGAAATCTCACAGATAGTGTCATTAGAGTAATCTCTTTATGTTTGGGTATGTCTTTCCTTAGACCAGAAGTTATTACCTAGACTGTGTTCTTGAAGGCATGTTTTGATTGTATGCCTCGTCTGCCTGAAACATGGAGACTCATAGGTATACTGTTGGGCGTGTCCTTAAAGGGCACAGGGCTAGGGTAATAAGCTGAAGGAATTCGTCAAATCTCTGTGAGAGATTAGGTTATCTGTAAACCGGAGAAATCGGGATGACATTTACAGGGACTCGGGAATCTATGCATAGTAAAAGAGATCATGAGATGATCTGCCTTTAGAGTCAGTAAATTGAAGATTCCCTATTTCGAATAAAGCTTAGCCTAAACCGCAGGGGTTGATACATTTCCTTACCCTAGGTTAATGGGAAGATAACCGAGACGAAAAGAAATACATACGGCAACCAAATATGTGCAATAGGGTGATCAAGTCATTAATCTGACTAGTTCTGGGGCAACAAAGCATTGCTAGTGCTCTGTGTTGTCATTAATTGGGTTGTGGGCTTGTTGGGCCCAAGCCCAGTTATGTCAGAAGCTAAGTTGGACCTAATGGGTCACACACTAACACCTTGTAGTCATGATGGACTAGCTTTAAAGGTATTGGGCCTAATAATGGTTGTTAGCCCAAGAAGCTGTTTGGAAGCTCACCTAAATGGGTGGGTGGTGCATGGAGCTTAGTAATGGGCTTGGATAGTCCAAGCCATTACTAATTAATTTAATTAGTTAAATTAATAATCAAATATTTGAATTCCGAATTTTGAATTTGAAATTTGAATTTTGAATTTTGAAATTTGAATTTGGAATTTGAATTTCGAAATTCGAATTTTGAATTTGAAATTTGAATTTTGAAATTTGAATTTGGAATTTGAATTTTGAAATTCGAATTTTGAATTTGAAATTTGAAATTTTGAATTTGAATGTTTGAACATTTGAATTCAAGTGTTTGAATTCGAATTTGAATTGGCTTTGAAAAGTTGTTTCATAACAAAAGGATAAGACAGGATCTTATTGGAGCATATTCCTTGGATCAAGAAGCATCTTTGAAGCACTTCCTTGGGCTGTTTGGTGCGCATGTTTAAGTGATAAGGATGTCATCTTATCACTTAAAACAAAGCTCCATTCAGATTTGGTGGTTGAGGGAATCAGTGGGTGAGTTGATTCAAATTTTGAATGCAACTACTCAATATATTTGGACCCCTTCTAGGACTGAATTATGCGCATGAAAAGTGTATACTATATGATAGTTTATGAATTTAAGTTTAAATTATTTTGAACTTAATTTCATGTGGATAAGATTGTAGGTTGTTGGCAAAATTGGTTTTGCAACAGCTCCACCTTATCCTCCCTGTTCCATGCGCAAACTTCAAAAGAGTTTGAAAGTTGGTTTTCATTTTGAATGATTTAAATCTCTCCTCCTCTCCAAGTGTGCGCATAACACTTGTTCCTCACCTTAGGGTTTTGAAGAAAACCTAGCCAACTCTCCTTCATCTATGCACCATTCTGTAGGGTAGTTCACTACACCTTTCCAAACAGAATACCTAGCCTCCACCTTCACCACTTGTGCGCATAGCAAGCCTCACTGTGGTGTTCATCTGGTGGCTTTCAAGAAGGGGTTCTTGCATCATTGATGAACGGTGGTGTGGATCACCATTAGAGGGTTTGAACCCTTCAAGCCTGACATCTGATCTCCCTGACTGATCAGGCCAAAAACAAGGTAACATCATGCTGTCTTAAAGCATGAACCTATGTGTGCATGTATGTTCCGCAGTAAAATTTTTGTTTTTACACCTTACATGCATCGGCCTTCAAAGGCCAGTTTACTTTCAAGTGGTATCAGAGCCCGGTTGCTTTACCATCGACGGGTGATGGTACCTTGTTTGTGAAAGGATTTTTTTCACGGTCAAAAATCTTTAAAGGGTTAAAGTTTAAATTCTGCATATGGATTTTTGAATCACAAATCCTTTAAAGTGTTAAAGTTTTTGTTTTTATGAACATGTAAATTTGATTCTGTGTTCATAAAACATTATGCATCATGGTTTAGTTTCTTTTTCTTTATGAAAGTTTTAAAAGGAACACCCTTTTTGAAAGGGTAGATTCGGCCATGGAGGGTACTAAGAGTACCTTGAATGATTTCTTATTTTTCTCCATGAATTGTGTCATGTTTATATGCATGAAATTTTGTGACAAAATTTATCATATAGTCATCTATATGATTCGGCCATGAAGGAGTTTATGGTTACATGCATGGTTTAATTTTGTTTTCTTTAAGAAAGAATTAACAAAATTTGAATTAAAATTGTTTTAAATTCGGCCAATGAGAAATTTAAGATTATGAATCTTGATGTTTTTTTGATGTTTAAATGTTAAATGTCAAAATACATGTGAAAATGTTATGTGATAATATAATGTTTGTGTTTGCAAGTTTTGAACTTTTCAGGTACAAACAGGAAGGGGATGGTCATGGTGCCCGGATTTGAATTTTGAATTTTAAATTAATGTGTAATCGCGCCTTTTAATTTACAAGTGTATTTGTAATTTAAATTTTGTAATTTTGTCCATCCGAAGATGTTATGGAGTTTCTTTAATTATTTGTAATTAGAGAAATAGGCTAGTGGCGTATAGACGACGAGCGGCCGTTGCATAAAGAAGCAAAAAGGACAAAAGCGCGAGCACCATGGCTATCTCAATATAAACTGTTTATATGCATGTATGATTAGAACGTCTAGTGTGCATGAATTGGGCAAACCGCGTTTTGTATGATTATTATGTTTGTCCAATAGCGACTAGTGTATACCGATAGATGTTTGACATAGGGAACGACTAGCATGATAACTTACAATATGCGTTTGATGGGACCTAATTAACCCTAAAATAAAAGGAACCCTTAAAAGGAATAAATAATTAAGCATATGATTACCTCCCACCACCAATGCTACTCAAAACTCTTCTACATAGTGGTGCTCCACAACTCAGTTGGGACCCACTATTTCGTTGAGCTAGAGTAGTATTGAAGTGTAAGTTAGGGTGCTGGTTTAATGCTTAACTAAGACATAAGTTGCAGGCACAGCCGGGCTTAT